>JBBPSD010000367.1:0-27814 GCA_038093415.1 Xerocomellus chrysenteron | reverse complement strand
GTAGTCGGGTTCTTTGGTGATGATTCGAACCGGGATCTGGTTCTGCAACAGAGTGAGCGCAGCGACGAGCCCGGATGGCCCACCACCAGCCTAGTGCACCATGGAATGTCCACGTTAGCTATCGACTGCATCACAAGTCAAAGAGACTTACCACGAGTACAGGCGCCACAGAAGTCATGGTAGTGCAACGGAACGAGGGGATATTGCACGTGGGCAGCAGAGTGATGATGCCATCGATGCCGTCGCATCATGATGGTATAAGTACTTGCACAAACCAAGGTATACTAGTAGCAGCCCGTGGACATATTTGTCTGCCCCGTGAAGGGTTATTTTAGTAACGCTGATGCATAGGACGTGATCCCATCATAGTTACCAGGAAACGTGGTAATGACTAGAACCGAATGCGCTGCCTCCAGGCCAATCTGGCAGATAAACAACTGCGCAACGGAACGGGTTGCCGAGAGGCTGACGAGGAAGTTACCACTTGTAGTCGACTTCTAATGCATAGACACATCTCATAATGCATATTACCAAAACCAAATTACTTTTGCCAAGGGTGTACGAAATGCTAACACACAGAGGTTTGCATGCATTATGAGAAGGTCGACTTGGGTGCGTCCTCGGTCTTTGTGGTAAATCATGGTACCCCCAACTCATGTAGGAGCACCACTCGCGGCGGGGCTACCAGTTGGGAACTGGGAAAGGACTCGTTATCTTTCTGAAAATACAATTCTAGACCCTGAGTAACACCGATCGCCCAACCTGGATTATATTCCAGGGGTCCCCTACGCAAATTGGGCTGCGGTCTGGGTGAGAAATGAGAACAGAATGATTTCAGTAAGTGAGCCGTACGTCCGGATCATTTGGATACACGCCCATAAGGGACGTCCCTAGCTGATGCCAGTGTGCATGGAAAGTCATCGCCGAAGGGGCAAGCGTGACGAGCAATTAGGTCGAATGTAACGATATCCGCTGGCTGCCGAAGATATGCTCTGAGACTACTTTTCCGCGTAAGAGCTCGGGATCCACGCTGATCGGGTGCCGGGCTCGCCTGTAGTGGATATGATGGATCGGGGGGGCCACTATACTTCGACGAGGCAGTGTCCTGCACAGCAGCTTCCAACATGGAACACGGTGGGACATGGACTCTTGTGACATATATTCGCCGTTGCTGTGGAGTCTTCATTGGTTCCTATCTAGCTGCTTCTGGAATTACGCACATGGGACCATACTGAACTGCTGGACGCCATAGAACGGGTTGAGTTGAGAGTAAATCGAATTGATGACAGGATGGCGCAGGTCACACGTACTAGTCGCTGAATCCTGAACGTAACTTTGCGCCAGTTGTGTAAAAATGCCGCGCTTGGACCGGGCGCCACACGACTTGCGCTTGGAACCAACGAACCACCTCCGCGTTGCGACGACGTTCTGTCAAAGACACGAGGATCCGACCAGCGGTGCTGTGGGCTCTGAAAGGACCGTGCGTGCGCTTTGACCTTTGGCAGGTGTCAGACTTGTTCCTTTGTCGCGATGGCGGTAGACCCGGTGAGTGGCGCCCGTTACTGCGAGTGGACCATGTCTCGTCGCTTTGTCCGCTGTGGAGGCCAGGATAGAAGGACGAGCGCTGACGGAGCAAACAGGACCACAACAGGGTGGACCCACAAGCACCTACTAAAAGGGATCTGCCAGCGCCTGTCTTTTTTCCCGCTCTACTCCATCGACGCGTTTCTCACCCGAACCACTTCTATCTCCCCTTCTTCCCTCATCCTTACCTTGCTCAGTTCTATCACCAGTCCATTCCCTGGCCGTCCTTTGATCCGATGCCCCGCCCACGTCGCTCAGGGGAAGACTCTTCTCGGCAACGCGATTGCAAGGTTCAGCCACCACGACCACCGAATGCATGGATATTGTACCGTTCCGCCAAGTGCGCTTTGGTCCGCGAGCCCAACGAACGTTTATCCCAAGCAGCCGTCTCAAAGAGGGTTTCCATCATGTGGAGGAACGAAACAGAGACCATCCGGCGGCAATATGAACGCGAGGCTGAGACCAAGAAGGCGGAACATCAAGTCCTGTACCCTGGTTACCGTTTCTGTCCCAAGAGGAAGCAAACGAAAAGCCGAAAAAACTCCAAACCTCGTGAAGCCACACCCTCGGACGTGGACGATGAGGACGTGGACGATGACGCGCCACCCACTATTCCGGCTCTCCCGCTCATGCCTTACATGCCGCAGCCCCCGCCCTATCCCGTTCCTGGTTACCAACCCATGATACAACCCTACATGATTCCCTACATACCCGAATCACATTATGGTCCTGGCGGTCCTTCGCCCCCAATGTCAGCGGCGCCATCGCCTGTGCCGTATGAGGGCTCTCAATCACCTCTGCAGCCTCGTTCAGAAGCAAATGTAGCTTCGTCCTCGTCGAGCCCGTCTACTCGACCCTCGTCTAGCTCTGAGTCACAGGCATCCTCCTCCTCTTCGCAGCTACCCATGAATCCAATGTACCTTCCGTCCCCCACCTCCCACCAGCCGTCGCCTAATCTCTATGCGACACAACCACTTCCTACACTCCTCTTCCAGACGCCTGCGCCTGGTGACATGCCTCTAACTTCACCTCGGGTACAGCTACAATCAGCTGAGAACATACATACCCCAGCAGCGCCTATCTGGAATAGTATTCCCACTCAGCTGCCAAGTCCCAGCTCCCAAAATTCTGAAGTAAGTCTCCGTGGATTGATGAACCTTTGCGGTTTCTGAACAAACTTTTAGGAGGTTGTAAATTTCGATATTGCAATCAGCCAAACGCAGAACTTTACCGAGTTCGAGCAAAGTATCTCCGCCAGCACATCCTTTGACTCCCTCCGAGGACTTCTCTCAACGACCGACGAGAACGGTATCTTTAATTTGTCGAATATCGAGTCCTCCGATCTCTTGGCTCAGCCCCACGGCGACTTGGAGGTCGCCATGGGGCCCCAGGCCTCAACAATCGATTACCAAGAGGAACTCTTCGCCGACTTTGATTTCGTCGAGTTTCAACGACAGATGGATTCCTTGAGGGAAGGTAGCTCGAGTTCCGCTCCACTTACTTCTTCCGTCGAGGACGACTTGCGTTCGCTTTTCCATACACCCGATAACCCCGAGCTTCAGGCGTACAGGATGGCTCAGCAACGTCAACCTAGCGTTTTTACGCAGGACATGATGCACTTTCTGAATTTTGATGTTGCGGAAGATTCTACCGAGGACGCTTCTCCCGCCATATCTCCCGACCCTGTCCCCACAACCGTCGCTCCGCAGCAGCTGCGCCTCCAGAGTCCTCAAGCTGCAGCGGCAATGCCCATCTTCACTCAGATGACGAACACGCCAACCTTTTCTTCTGGTACCTCGTACGTACCGCCTGCTGGTGCAATCTACTCCTCGACGCGTCGGGTGGCGGGTAGTTGGAAGCCATCCTTCGCCATCCCTCCACAGATGGAAGAATCCGACCAGTCGTGGACTCTCTGAACAACCCGTGCGACCTTGGCTCATCATCACGCAGGGGCTATCGTCCCAAAGATCGGCCGACCCGATCTTCACTTCATCTCACGAACCCGCTATCTGTCTGGACCTCATGAGCCTGCCGCTTCATTCCGTCGTGTTATCTCATCCGCTTGCTTTCAGTGTTCATAGTTTTGATTGACTATTGTTTTCTTTATGCTATCATTTTCCCGAGCTCATCTACACCGTATATCAGTCCACCGCTGCCTGTCGCTTGTCTCCACCGGTCTTGTCTTCGGCACATCACCAGAGCTCTTGAACGCACCTATCGATTCTTCTCAGCCCGTCCTAATGCTTCTTTATTCTTGGACTTAGTTCAAACCTCAATTATTGCCTCAGAACACCCGCATCACGTACACTTTCCAGCAACCCTATCTCCATCCAAATTATATCTCGGTCATCGCTTGACACTATCACGCCAGTGATTTCTCTTGATACCATACCATACAATTTTCTTCTTCACACCGGCGTTTTATTGCTTTCCAAAGGTCTTGCGCTCTTTGATCGGTTTTCTTCTAACGTCTTTCACGCTGAACTGGGTTCACTAAATAGCGCCGGCATGCTTTAAATTTCTTTGGATCGTCGTATCACGATAATTGTTCCTCATGATATGTACCAATAACCAAATGTAATCACGCGTTCAAAGAATCGATTTCACCCAGCCAACGTTTGTACTTCACTAGATTGCGTTCGTGAATGAAAACCCCATGATAGGTGTCATCTCATGCCTAGACGCCTTCGCAGCCACGAGGTCGAGGCTTCGTTCACGTCACCTTTCCACGACCTGACAGCTCAATTCCCTCGGATCGTCCCGCATTCGAGAAGACCCCTGAGGGCCCGCTGCTTTGGTTTTCCAGATACGGCGAACAATAGAGAGAAAAAAAAGGTAATACGGGATGTTCCCTTTTTTCCCTTGGGCGTGTCACTGACCGTGGGCTGTGCAACGTTGCATTGTTAGATGACAAACGAAACGAGGTCAATGGCGACAACCGGACTGTTCGATTCTCGGCGGTGACCTCATTTCGTTGGCATCTCGATCGTCGGGGTTAGCGGGGCGCTTGTCTGCCAATGAGGGAGGGACGGATGGATGGGTCGTGGGATGTAAGAGATACCAAGGGCAGCATAGGGCAGCGTCAAAAGATTTTGAGACCCGAGACTTCAATAACGACCTTACACCCTGTCACCGGCGACCGGTGACGCATGTCAGCGTCACTCAGTGACTCGCAACTGTAAACACGCAGGGGCGGGCGTACGACTCTCATTGAGGCGGAGGGCGTGCCGGTATCCGGGCGTTGATCACGGTTCCTTGATTCCACCCGCACACGTGTTTTGGGAGGACAATGGAGAAGCACCCAAGAAGTTCACGAGCGGGGGAAAACAATAATTATTTGCTTTGCCGGTCGGAGACGAGTTTGAACGCCGTGGCGCACGCTGCGCCCATATTAACGTCGGATGGAGGGTACACTAGCTCTAGCACCAGTGCGCCGGGAACAAGCGAACTTGCTGTACTAGTAGATCTGAGGTTCGAGTTGTGTCAGATTTAGTCCCTGAGGGTGCGTCAGCGGTGATATCGTGGACCTACGTTGGACTGGGGCGCGGTATGCAATGGAGGCATTATGGACATGGGTACCTTGATTGGCGCCCATAATTCATTCAATGGCCCCTGAGCGGGACCAGACTGAGTTTCAACGTTTGCATGTCGACAAGCAAAACATACAGCATTGTTGTGTGTGAAGGAGGCGGACATGACCGGTTGATCTTTCACTGGTAAGTTCCATGTCGCAGTGTGCACGGCAGTAATATGTCCATGATTCGGATGAAAGAATGACTCCACCCTGCTGTTATGACGTACGAACCTAATTCAGAAGGGGATTTGTTTCACTGAGAGGGAAAACCACCAGTAACTGCATGTTTGAAATTCAAAGGCGAACGTAGAGGAAATGGCATGGCAGTGGCAGTGCTATCCTAGTCTCCGCCGGTCTCAGACTCTAGTACAGACGGCGGACAAACTTGTGCCCTGGCAATCGGGTTTCACGACGAATGAACTTTTTTAGTGACTCCGAGTCGAGAGTCAACGTTTGGTCCAGGATCAATGATTTAATGATGCCATGTTCGAAATTGGCGGACAATGCATGTTAAGGGGTTAAAGGTAGAGTCCGGCTTATCGGCCTCGGGTTGGACCCTATCCAAGCGTTCACGTCCACCAGAACCTTTACACCCATGCACCACGCACTTGATCTCCCAGAGATAAGTAATATCTTTGGTTACTGCGGCGCTGACGAGGATTGGGATTGGTCCTACGAGAGGCTGTCCTGTACACGTGTTCTAGCCAGGCTAGCTAGAACATGTCGAGCCTTCAAGGAACCAGCACTGGGCGTGGTTTGGTCAGAATTGCCCGATCTATCCGTTTTAGCACGGCGTTTGCCTGATACCGTCCACTCAGAGAAATCACGTGTAAGGCACTTGTCATCTTGTATGAGCCTCCATGCTGACTTATCGTTCTCCTTCACAGCATTATGCATTTAAAAGACCACTCACCGAAGCTGAGTGGGTTACCATCCGAGTAGGAACCCTGCGCAAGGACAATCACCGGCCGAATGACACCCTCAGCATCCCTCCTCAACACCTCCAGGACATCCGTCGACAACGACGCATCCGGAACGAACACAAGCACCGCGTGATAGAGGACACGTCGAACAACCGCGCCCCCGTCTCCGCTCTACCGGTAACTTGAGGCACGAACCCCAATTCGGCTTGCGTGAATTTGCCCAAGACGATCGGGCTCGACCGACAATTCACACCGAGCATGTTCTCTTCTTTTCGCGCTCCAAGGCGATCTCGATCGTTGGCGCTGAGCGTAGCTTGTTAAACATCCCGGTGGTGAAGTCGAGCATTTCAGCGATGACGGGAAGACGGAGGAGGGTGACTGGGGAGCGACCTTTATAGACTGGAGATTTTCCAGGCAATGTTGAACCGCCGAAACAACATTGTTAGCTACGGGTAGTACGCCATTCAAAAATAAACACGGCATCTTGGACACTCGTGTTTAGACCTTGGCCTCCGGTAGGACTGTGAACGCTGAGAAACAGGGTAAGACAAAGTCCGTATAGAAAGAATAGCTTACACACTGGGCTGCGTCTGCGGTAGCGATGTATATTAGGGAGCGAAGGAGAAAGATACGTGGTTGTCTCACCCCCAGCAAGAAACACTCGACCACTACCAAACTTGTCGACCATCCGGAAGTTGGCCTGTCTTGGGTCATGTGAGATCCGCGAACCCGTCTTTACAATATGTCTTACCAGAACGACGACAGAACGACGACCTTTCTAATATTGATTTCGTGCCCCATCCATTCGGACATATCAACTTCTCGTCGGCGATCAGCTGTTTCGGTTCATAGTACTTCATGGTCATCAAGAACTGGGACCTATCGGGAGCATGTCGTATGTTGAGCGAAACGTAAAGCTACCAGAAGATCAGATACAGTGCGGAAAATATGGGAAGTCAACGCTCACAAGTCAGCGGATCTGTCACCGAAGAGATGAAAGTGCTCGATGCAGTCCCGATGAATCATCCCACATATAGACATGGAGTCTGCGTACCTTTCTGTCCACTCTTTCAATTTCTAGGCAGATATCTCCGACAAGACAGGCAAAATCTTGCTTGGTTTCTCCGAGGAAGGTCAATCCAAGTCGTTTCCGACTTTAGCAGAAAACACCTATGTAACGAAAGGATTGGTCCATAGAGGTTACATACGCACCCTTGGCACCACCCGCCCCGATGAGATATGAAGCCTCAAATGTTTCAGAGATCTCTTCGCATTCCCCAAATTTGCGAGTACACGCTCTCCATCATCTTCAAACGATCGGAGTTCTGTTCCCAGCTCGATGGAACAACCATACCTTTCAAGGTGAGAACATAAAATAATTTCCGGCGTTTGCTGACCGAGGAACATCAGGTTATTCTACACAACATACAGGATTAGTCGTTGCCATAGGAGAGCTGAAGTACACTTGCGTAAGGAATGGAAGGAGTTCACTCGTTGTGGGTGACCTTTGAGAAGGTCGCATGAGGCTCGACCGTGCCAGGGTTGTATGCCTGCTAGGGAGTACTGGTCTAGCCCTCTGATGGGTCTCGAATGCACGAAGAAACTGGAATACTTTAAAGGTACGAGGTTAATGAAATGACAAAATGCCAACGAATCTGTCAGCGTGCATTGACATGTGGTTTGCTCCATCGAGGCTCACCTAGACTCTGCTGCCACGGTGACCGACTTGGTAGTTGAGTTCCTTGGTGATGATCAATAGAGTGAGCGCAGCGACGCGCACCGTTGGCCCACCACCAGCCTAGTGCACCACACATCGTCCACGTTAGCCTTATCGATTGGACCACAAGTCACAGAGACTTACCACGAGTACAAGCGCAACAGAAGGCGTCATGGTAGTCCAGCGAAACGAGGGGTTTGTGTTGTTGCATTATTGAGTGACTTCCCGGAATTTGTAGGGAAATACAGACCGCTGTAAATTCGAGCTCAGTTGACATCATATAAATTTAAAGAATGTGTCATGCTGATCTGGATGACTGCCACGGCCTCAAGTGGTGGCTGGGTTCTGAGCGAGATGGAGAGCCGCCGAGGGCACCATTCGCCGGTACAGCAACATGATGTGGAGGACGGGTCTGAGAACGTGGAATTGTCGGAATCATGGCTGAGGTGGTCCGGGGTGACCATTCCCATGGACCTCTAGCGGCTACGACCAGCACGGGGAGGCGACCCAGTAGGGGGATGGTTTTCGAATGCTCCTCTTGAATTGAAGGAACCAGAAGAAGTCGCTCATCCGAAAATTGAGGTTAGCTCCGGGCGTCACGAAAAGAGTTTTGAGGAAGCAATCCAAGTCCGTTGTCGAACGTTACACTGTGAACTATCCACACGTCACGTAGGCTCAATCCACTCTTGTCGAAGCGGGACGCAGACAACCTTCAAGTCCGGGAACTGCACGATCAGTATGTGGCTGAACTGACTTACCGGAAAGACAGGGACCGATTGGTCAGATTTCAGTCTATAAATAAATCGAGGGAACTCGCAGAGTCACGTTCAGAGTGGATATCACAGTTGCAGTCGGAATTGGGCGACATGCGAGGCTGGTAGCGCTGTCCCGGGGACTAGGATCTGATGAAAGTTTGAGGACGTCAACACTACCTGCGCACCCTGAAGCAAATGTGCTAGAGCGAGACCCTTTCAATCATGCTTGGTTCGCCGGCTGATGATTGGTTGAAGCCAAGTCTACGAGCCCTGTCGGCGAAGGATGCATCACAGCGACTCGGACGTCCGAGTCGCGCAAGGCCGAGACGACCGTTCGTGAGAAGCTTGCAGAACATCGAAAGAGTTGGTACAAGCAATTCCATACTCGGCGGAGAAACAGTGAAATTGAACTTGTTTGTCTGCTCATGGAGGTTCCGATCGTTTCCCAATCACCACTATCACCCGGGGCCGTCCGTGACGCGTCACTGGCGGGTGTCGGTTGCCTCCACTCCAACTTGACTCACCTCCTTCAACAACCTCGTTCGTCTCGCGTTTGCCAGAGGATGCATCATGCTCTTGAGATACAAGAGATACTTTCCAATATTTTTTATTTTAGTTATCCACCGTTCCTGAGCTCGCAGTGGTTTGCTGCTCTAGCTGCTCTGGCCAGAACATGTCGCGCATTCAAAGAACCAGCGCTGGATGTACTCTGGAGAGACTTGATCGACTTGTCCCCACTAGCGCGGTGTCTTTCGGAAGCATCTAATCGATTATCCCGAGGAAAGATGGTGAGATGGTTCCAAGTATTCATGACGATATGTTTAATGAATATCGGATGGTAGCGCTCCCGGACAGAGAGGAATACGTGGAATGTTGGGACGATGTACACCACCAGGTTATCAGGTGCGTTCCCTGGACTCGAAAGACTTTATTCTCGTGTTCATTGGTGGATGCAGCGCCAGATCTCTTCCGTCATAAAGAACTTCTCGCCAGCCGATGGCAAAGTGCAGAGCCCCAACCCTGCTACACTTGCGAGACCGAGAGGTCCGCACTGAGAGGTCCGCTTGGTAGGGAAACGGAAACGAGTTTTGCATTGAAGGGTGATGTCGCATTCATATGCAGACAGATAGACTGTCATAGACAAACTCAGTCATCCCTGCTCCTCCTAGGATTATCCTCCATGGTACCGTATGTCTCAGTTCCCCCGTGTTCACGTAGCGTCTCGACCCTACCATGCCTGACTGCGTCCTGATCACTCTCGTACACTGTTGGAGTATCCGTGAGAAGGCTAATCTCTTAGAGAGCATTAGCAAACTTACAGAATGTCAGCTCCTCAAGCGTGCGCCCCGATGTCTCAGGAAACATGAAGTAGATGAACACGACCTGGAAGGCATTCCACACACAATAACTAACATTTTTCGGCACCCGTCCGTTTGCATCCTGGAAATAAGAGAGCTTACGTGATGTACCATCTCCAGCCTACCGTTCCCCACCAACTTTATCAGAGCCACAAGTCAGATATGGAGTAGATGGAACGTACCTGCGACGTCGATTCCAATAGGGTCTATTAAATGATTGAAGAATCCCGCACCGCGGCACCACCACTGGTAGATCGTGATACCCCTGGCTCGAGCATGGAAGGGGAAAAGTTCGACCAAGTAAGCTGTTTACACCCCAGTCTGTTGCTTCAAAGAATGGTACAAGGTAACAGCGTAATGCTTACTGTAAACCAAGGCAGTGAATCCTAGGTTGTAAGCCGGACTATACAGAAAGATGAGACTATAGAACGTGAGGTGAGAATGGAAAACACAGTGTTTCAGTGGCTTCGATACTCACACGAGTACTACTTGAGCAGAGGCCTTGTTGTGAGTGAACGAATACTCTGCACTAGCTATAGTCCATGCAGTAAAAACAACAAAGAGAGAAATAGAACCCGCCTACAGAAGGTTAGAAGAGCGGCATCAGAAGTAGTCAATGACCACATTACTTACTAAAAATATCCTCCGTCGAGGGTATCGAGGCGCTATCAAGGAACTGAATGTACTATTAACGAGGGCCCAAGAAACTCTGGCAAGGCTGATGACGTTCTTTGTCCGATTATCGTGAATACCAATGCTGTCTAAGATCAGGGAAAGGTATCGTCTGTCGGCGTGATAAGCTGAAGTCCGATATATATAGGGTAATCAATGATAGGGCTTACGAAACAAGTCCAACCCCACACCACTGAACAAACAGCCCGAGGAAAGAAGCGACGATGACCCGCTTTCGCATTCCCGGCGATGAAAATATCTCCTTCCGGTTCATCTGGGCAGTCATCAGTTCTGCTTCCAGCGTCTCCTCGATCTGAGTATACTCCGCCTTGACAAAGTTCGAGTTTTGGTCTCCTTCTGCATGATACTTCACAAGAATGGTGTACGCTTCGTCTCCTCTTCCTTTTGAAACGAGCCAACGAGGAGACTCTGGGAGGAACCAGATGAAGGAGACTTGAAGGAGACTAGGGACTACTTGAAGGAACGATGGGATTCTCCACCCCCAATTACTGGTCATGGAAAACGTCCCGAGGGTCACCCCAGCAGCAGCCACAGCACCTAGGACAGATCAGCTGAAAGTCCACCCATAGACCATTACTATTTCAATTTACCGAGGTAGTAAGAGGTATTGAAAAGAGAGCCCATGACGGCTCGCTCCTTTGGATGTGAGAGTTCTTCACACAAGTTAATAAACATCACACAAGTTAAATCCACTTTGCCGTACCTCCAATCAAAGAAGAGGCAGCTACGACACAGAAGACATTGGCAAAGCCGAGGATACAACGAGCAACAATAAACATCATGACTATCGGGTTCAAAATGACAGGTGTCCTCGAATTTCGAAACATATCAATCACTTACAATTCAGTGCAGATCCCTGAAGAATGCCTCCGACTATCGAGATTACACCTCCGAGCAATATCGGGTATCGCCTTCCGATCTTATCAACAACGAAGGGGACGAACGGAAGGGCAGCAAGAGAACCCAGAGAATACATGGCAGACATGAGACCCAATGAGGCGGAGCGAGGATGATGATAGTCTGTCGTTCGAGTCAATCCTTTCCGATAACAGCTTGGTGGCCGCCTTACATTCAAGCCACGAGGACACAGCTTGCAGGCCATTCATCATGGACGCGTCAAAACTTTATTCGCGTCACCATTTAACCATCGACCACACATCGCAATGCAAACACTTACCCACTCGTCATCTCCACTCCAAGACAGGTCGGAGCCATGAAGAAATACAAGAGTCGAAGGTTAGGTTTGCTGCACCAGGGAACTTTGTCTTGCTGTGCCAGCCGAGAGACGATCACGTCGTTACTGTCTAGTTGAGCATAACTTCCCTGCCCACCCCTCCGCGAGTCCATTTCAATAACGATGTGAAAACCTTGAGTAAGGTTGGGTTACCCAACGTATGATATACTCCCTACAAAACGCGCGATTGTTTGGAAACGTACCTCGAGTTGCAGGAAGCTCTATCGTGGTTCGCTCCAAGGTACAAACGCTGTGCCCCAGATGCGGCGATATCGCGAACCTGTTGACCATGTGTCATATCTAGCTCTCGATATGGTATGCTCTTCACGAACTACCAGTAATGCTTATCTGCGGCGGTGTGACCCCTTTAGAATGTGCTTGTTCCCGAGGAAAACCAGAGACTGCTCGAAAAGTCGTTCCTGTTAGTCATCATGGTGACAAACGATGCCCGGAGCTGCAGCCTGAGAACCTGGTTTACCCGCCTCGGACTCGGTCGGACCACTCGCAACCCCCAGTGGGCCACGCAATCATCGTGGGAGGGCACCTGGTGACCAGGTTCATGACACATGCGGCCAGTTCAGACCTACTGGCACGCCAGGTTGGGAGTCTTCCGTGTCACAGCGAGTCGATTCGTGTCCGTCGTGTCGTCATGGGGTATAATACGTAAAAGTCACTTCGCATTCGGAGCCGGTTGGGGTCAACTCGCGCCAAATGTGGCTGTGAAGCAGCTGGACCGTGGGCCGCCGCGTGGAGTCACGGTTGGCCCGTTTCACTCTCGGGTCGTATGTTCAAGCTCAACTCCGCCATCACACCATTCGAGTACGAATCCAAGGAGTGTACGGCGTCTCTTCCGACGCAGAGGTTTGAGCCCATTCTCGAGGTCAATATGCCGGACCAATTAAATAATTCAGTGCAGGCGTTTCATGCAGGTTTTTCACGGTCCTAGCGGTCGAGAGCTCCGCGGATGATACTTGTGCGGCGGTCGTGACGTCGTCAAGACAAGTTCTTTCCAACGTGGTCATCAAGCAACATGACTTGTAAGTCTATGTGGTTGCATGCGGTTCGTCATTACCACATGTTTGCATAGGCATGAAGATTTTGGTGGTATTCACCCCACGGTGCGATTGAAGGACACCAGTGCAACATGGTGAGGATACAGCACCGCGCGACGCATTCGAGTTCGCTCATTGGTGTAGCCTATTGCCGTTCAAAGAGCACTCAGAGAACCAAGCATGTCGATGGAGCACATTGACGGCATTGCTTTCGCGAGAGGACCTGGTGAGCCCGGACTATTGAATACGCGATCCAAGAGCTCAGACTGAGAAATAGGTATTGGTGGTTGTCTCAGTGTCGGATCAAACGCTGCCAAGACGCTTGCTGCCGCGCTTGGCAAACCGCTCACCATATGGTGAGGTTCTATTGACATATGTGCCGGAATCTGCCCTCTCATGATTGCGCCCGCATGTTCCTTAGCAAGTGCACGCACTAACGCCACTCCTCACCTCGCCTCTAGAAGAGCGTCCTCAGTTTCCGTTCCTGACATTGTTGATATCTGGAGGCCACACCCTACTCGTGCTCGCAACAGCTCATTCGTCCTTTCGTATCCTCGCCAATACCGTCGACGAAAGCGTCGGTCGCACGTATGATAAGGTAGCCCGGATGTTGAAAATGCCATGGGGTGCGCGAGGGCCAGCTGCTGCACTGGAAGGGTTTTGTCGCAAAGAGATTGATGAACCGAATGTCCCAGAGATACGCCCGTTTTCGGTCCCCATGCCCGGACAACTTGCATTCTCGTTTAGCGGTCTCCATTCCTCGATAGAGCGCCATATATTCAGGTCCGAGGCGCCGCTCACCGAAGCGCATCAATGCGCTCTCGGACGCGCGTTTCAGGATGGGGCGGCGCGACAGCTCTCAGACAAACTTGTGCAATGCCATTCCATTCTACGGGAAGAGGGGGTCGATGTACGACACGTCGTTGTTAGTGGTGGTGTGGCGAGCAATTTGTACTTGAGGACTAGGTTCACCTTTTTTTGTTCTTTCGCAGAACATATGTTAACGGCGAACTCGTAGACTTAGGGACGCGCTGGATAAATACAGTTCCGAGTGCAGAATATCTTTTATTTATCCTCCAGTTGAACTTTGCACGGGTATGCTACTCCTTGCATTCGCTCGCCGTATAGGCTAACGTCCACTCAGACAATGCCGCAATGATTGGATGGGCTTCTATGTATAGATTCCTTGCTGCAGACCATGACGACTACTCGGTGGAACTTCGTTCCAAATGGAGTATTGAGACACTTCCGGACAGGTCCCAGTCATCTCTTGGACCAGCTTTAGTTTCACTCTAATCAAGATCACCCTCTTAGTATCAGCCAGACTACAGAACGGTTGCGGCCCGTAATGCGGATTACTTGTATCGCGGTGATTCCGGATCACCTGACAGGCGCCAACGAGTGGACCGAATGCAGGCGAGGACTCTTCCGGAGTGTCCCAGATCACACACACCCGTTCGTGCACGCTGCGTTCTACGTCGTACCACCAGGATCCTGTTTCCGACAGAAAGATACCAGTCATAAGCCCTCCAGCTCCCGACTTGACCACACGGTGACACCAATCATGAGTGACTTGCGATGGGTGAGGAAGAGGTGAACATGTGTCCAGCTACTAGTAATCTAGATCAACACCCACCAAAACATCACCATTTCGGTTTGCCCCTGCCATCCGGGGTATCCGGAGCGACTTCTAATTGCGCCACTTTCCTCCGATAGCAGACCACGGTATAATTCCTACCCATGAGCAAGATGGTTTAGTCTATTCCAAGGGATGGGTCAACGATGGCAAAAACCTCCCGTGGGCAGAATCCAAGGGCGATGGTTACATATCCGCAAGAAACCGCCAATGATGCCTCCATGAGCTATGATCGATATGACTGACAGAGCCACGAGTGAGCTTCAACGTCGAGCGGAGACCCACCAAAAAGGAAAAGGAAAGAAAGAAAAAGACAACGCCCATATTGTTCTGCATCATTGTGAAATATCATATCCCACACATGCCTCGCCCTTTGATCGATATCGTCGTGCGTCTCCCGATAATCCGCTCATCGTTCTCTGCGAACTCCCCCTCGAAGTCGTATTCTGGGAACGTGGCGTGAATGTCTGAGCGTGTTCACCGCTTGTCGTAGGTATGAACGGGCCGTGCGGCACTGGCCCGCGTTGCACGACAATGAATAGTCTTCGTTTCAGCTCAATCAACGAATATGGCACATCGGTTCCTAGTGCTTTCTGTTCTGCGTGCGTGACCACTGAAACTCACGTACCTAGAGGCAAGAGTCGTGTTTGCTGTAGCCCAGGGTCATTGCCGAGAAAATCCCACGCTGAGTTATCACTTGTCCTCAAGAAAAACATTCAACGACCCGTTCAAGGCACGTTTGCCAGAGGATGCATCACGCACTCGAGATACAAGAGATACTTTCCAATATATATTTTTACTGTGCTCCACCGTTTCTGAGCGATCGCCACAACAAAGCTACTCTCGATCTAGCTTCTCTGGCCAGAACATGTCGCGCATTCAAAGAACCAGCGCTGGATGCACTCTGGAGAGACTTGATCGACTTGTCCGCACTAGCGCGGTGTCTTCCGGAAGCATCTAATCGATTATCCCGAGGAAAGATGGTGAGATGGTTCCAAGTATTCATGACGATATGTTTAATGAATATCTTTCACTTTCTTCTGCCATTCTACGGAGTAGTATTCTTTTAGCAGACCGCTCACGGAAACCGACTGGGATATCCTTCAAAGTTACACACGTCGCATCCGATCCATACAGGACGTCAGCGGTGGACTCGACAAGAAATCCATCAAGATCCTCTCAAACCCTCCTACCACTGAGCCACTCTTCCCAAACCTCCGCGTTCTCCATTGTGAATATGCAAAGAAAACCATACCTTTGTTACACTTGCCACTTCCATCCCTAGTTTTCCTCGATGTCAAGTTCGAGAATCCTCGTTTGTTCGAGAATTCTCTCAGGTCGTTTCCCAAGTCGTCCCCAGATATCAGGAAAATTTTCATTCGCATACGTCAGCTTCAAGACACGTTCAACAAAATTGAATCCAATTATATCTGTCGCTGGCGAAACCTCTGTTCTGTGATTTGTCCTCAAGTCGTCTTGGATGTGGATGGTCTTGCGCATCTGTCCCGGATGCCTGCGTTGACCCAGCTCACATTCTCGCTGAGAGCTACATTGCCGGCTTCCGACTCACCCCTTTTCTTCTCCAACTTGCACGACTTGACATTACATTCTAAATTCTTGGAACCGATTTCGCGGTTACTCTCCCAGACTCGACTGCCTGTTATCACAAACCTTACTGCCTACATTAACAACTGTCCTTCCAAGCAGGAACTATCCTCTTTCTTGGCCAGTGTTCCGACATCCAATGCTCATCACACCATTGAGAGGCTGCAGTTGACTCAATGGTTCTCTCCCTTGAGTAATGTTCTTCGCTCGGAGGCTCCCCTACTAGACTTGGAAGACTTGCGGCCATACATGACGCTCAGCAATCTTCGCCGCATAGAGCTCGATATCGAGTGGAACGTGGACCTGACAGACAGCGAAGTGCTCATGTTGGCATCGACATGGCCAAAGCTGGAACATCTCCTGATAAATGCGGATTGGGGCTGGAACTCGTTGGGTGGAATTACCCCGGACGGGCTGGTACAGCTTTTGCAGACATGTCGGTCACTCAGTGGGATCGCCCTCGCCTTCGACACGCGAGGTTATACTGAGTCGCATCCAAGTCAAGCGCCGGCGAGCCTCGGATTGACGTTACCACGCGAGTTTTCGATCGATGTCGTCGACTCTATTATCGAAGCAGAATCTGTGTCGGCCGTCGCCACTTTCTTCTCTGGTATCGCGACATGCTCCGAGTCAGACTTTTCCTTCTATGCTTGGGAAAGTGACCGGATGGTAGCGCTCCTGAACACGGAGGAATACATGAAATGTTGGGATATTGTACAACAATGGGTCAACCATGCTGTTGGTCGGAGTTCCGAGTTTGGTGATTGAGGCATATCACTTGAATAAGGGATAATTGGCACCAAGCTATCCAAGCTTGATCATGTGGATAGGTCGTTGAGCGCTTCATATACTGTGTTTTCGTTTGTTTACTCGTCCACTGTCATCTCCAGAATCTGTCCCGCGGCAACGATCATCTGTGGGTCAATGTAGATCGTGGACGACATATGTCTTGGTCGGCGGGGACTGATTTGAGCACCTCGAACTTAGACCCATCGAGGATCTTCGGCCTTTGTGTTGTTGTGAGGGTACTTCGAGGTACTTCGCAGGAATGGGTGAAGGATCGGAAGAGTTTGGCATCGCCGTATCTAGGGGAGTGTAGCAGTGTCGCGTTCCAACGCGACGCTTAGAGGAAGGCGATCAGACGCTGAGCACTCAGGGGCAAGTCGAACTACCTATCGTGGATGATTCAAAGGACTGACCTGCCAGTGACTGTGTGGCCCCGCCGTGAAGAAAGGCAAAGTTGCCACCGGATCCATCCTAGTGTCGCCTGGTCGGAACGAATCCGGTATCCTGGCTCACCAAATTCCGCTACGTCTCCGCTCCCGACTTGAAGAACATATGACTCTCACTCTCCGACACCTTCACGCGACTTGGTCACACCAATCAGGATGTTGGATGTCACCTGCCTCGGTGGGCGACGAAGCAAAAGTAACCAAGCGAGGTACGTGAGCGAGATGGGACACAGTGTCCACAAAAATCTTGGTGAACGACAAGTTGAGAAATCCGTTTGGGATTCTCGAGTAGAGTGATCAGTACATAGGTACCAAGCTTCTTTACCTTGCTGATCCGAGTCCACGGCCCGCCATTAAACTGCTTATGCCTGACTCCTCTGCGAGTAGTGCATATCCATTGCGGGGCACATTTTGAAATGGCATACTAACTGTAGCAGTCAGTGCAGAACCACAATACAGGCCTGTGTCCGAGATTTACTATGCGGCGCTGTGCTTGCGGGAAGTGATAGAAGGATATTGATATTCATTCTGTCAGGACAAAACACAATGGGTGGCCTCAAGCAGAGGGAATAGATCTTGCGGAAGTCTCGTGGACAGACAAGGGCCATACCACTGCGAATATATCCTTGCCATGTCATTCATGCATTCCCTCGTATCCCTACACAATGCTTCCGCGGTGACGCGCATCTCGAGCTGATACGGGTATGACACACATGTCAGCCAAACGAGACCACGACAGCCAAGGCAAGACAACGACGCACGCTGAATCAAGAGTCACCATCAAGACAAACACTTTGGAGAGCTGGAACTGCACGAATGTCCGCACGGCGTCATTTATGCAGCAGCCCTACATGATAGCTGTGACGATTGAGGCAAAATTGTCGTTCATAAGGATGACATCGGAAGCATCTTTCACCCTCAGTACTAGAATGCCCATCGAAAGTGCCGTTTTGAGCGCAGGTCCCCGACGTTTGTATCATCACCAGTGACGCCGACGATCTCCCCAGAGAATACCGTTACGCAGCTTTTCAATGAGAATCTTCGTGTCTTCGGGAGAAGAACGGGCGAGAACTTGTAGTCTAGGTACCACTTTGAGCATCTCTGCATCATTCAACTGCTGAAAGACTGGTCCTGCCATAATAATGCCTCCGTAAAGATTCCCCATTGGGAAGAGATAGAGCGGGCAGCAAGGACATTGTCACCGGTGAACCTTTTGACGGCTACACCAGCTTTCTGGCAGTCTACAACAACCTGTCGAACGCATTCGCGTAGAAGATATTCCATCCAGACCATGCCGATGAGAGTGAGGTCGCGAGTGAGGTCTTCAAGAAGCCAAGGGGAGGGTGAGATAGATCGACATACATCTTCGTCCTCGTTCCGGCGAAACCCCGGTGGAGGCCAGATGGGAAAGTCATGATAGCAAATGGCGATGGTTCGGAGTGATTGCTTGGCGTAAAAGATGATCATATGGGAAACACTGACTTCAGCGCACGCGTCGATTTTGGGATGAAAACATCGGTCGCGGTGGTGTTTCCGTTCACAGGTGGAGCTTGGGCTTGTTAAGGGGCGGGGTCGAATGCAGAGGCGAAGGGGTGGTAGACTTGGCGTTGAGATGATTTGTATACAACAACGGTGGTGGATGGGCTGCAAGCACGCGCTTGGGGCGCATTTTAAGGCAACAACGCTAGCGGGATCATGATGCGTGTATGACACGGCCGGGACACGACACTCGCACGGGTGGGTAAGACGGGGTGAGCTGGGACGAGTGTACGCGCTTGCGGAAATGTATAACAAAGTGGGTAGAGGCGTGCGTGCACGGGTCTTGGGCTAAACAACTTGCAGATGGGCCGAGGACAGCGATGTAGGTGCCCTGCCACAATTGTAGAACGGGAACGTTGGGTACAGCGATGTTCTGAATGGTGATATGGCAGCGCCAAACTGAACGACGGAGACTGGAAAATACCTAGGCGACATTGGCGAGAACGACATCTCGAACGAGGGGTGTAGTAGACGGAGAGCCGCCGAGGGTACCATTCGCCAGTGCAGTGGGTACAGTGGACGGCTCTGATGTTCCTCATCTGATGTGATCCGGGGGAGCAAAACTGCAGTGTGCGGAGACACGGAGAGTATCAGATTTAGCACAGGAGATGCAGACGGGCCCACTTACTAAAGGACCGACCGACCGAGCATGTGGAATCCTGATGTGCTCACGGCGCCGCTCACTGCATAGTGAGCGACGGGCGTGACCAGTCCCATGGTCCAGGACCTCTAGCGATCCCGTCCTCTTGAATTGAAGGAACCGAAGTCACTCGTCCGAAAATCGAGGTCAACTTCGAGCGTCACCAAAAGAAAAATCCAAGTCCGTCGTCAAAACGTTAGTGTCAACTATCCTCAGGTAGCTTGCAGGACAGCAAGCGATATAAAAACTCTTGTCAAAGCGGGACGCATGCGTGATCACTGATCAATATGAGGCTGAATTGACTGTCCAGAAAGCCAGAGACTCTGTCAAGCCTTCAGTCTATGCATAGGAAGTCGCAGAGTCACGGTCAGAGCGGATAACGCAATTGCAGGCGGAATGGGGCGACATGCGAGGTTGGCGGCGCTGCCAGTGTCCCGATGACTCTACAGCGCAGTGGCAGTGTAGTGCTTGCTCAACGTTTCTCCCGTCCGGCTCGAGGATGCATCACGCACTTGAGATACAAGAGATACTTTCCAATATTTTCTCTCACTGTTCCTATTCTGAACAGCTCGATGACAAACCTTATCCACTGAACGTGCACCACCGCGGAAAAGCTGCTCTCGATCTAGCTGCCCTGGCCAGAACATGTCACGCATTCAAAGACCCAGCGCTGGATGCACTCTGGAGAGACTTGATCGACTTGTCCCCACTAGTGCGGTGTCTTCCTAAAGCGTCTAATCGATTATCCCGAGGAGACATGGTGAGAAGGTTCCAAGTATTCGTGACGCTTTGTTTAATGAATATCTTTCATCTTGATTCTGCCATTCTATGGAGTAGTATTCATTTAGCAGACCGCTTACGGAAACCGACTGGGATATTCTTCGAAGTTACACACGTCGCATCCAATCCATACAGGACGTTAGCGGTGGAGTCAACGAGGAATCAATCAAGACACTCTCAAACCCTCCTACCACTGGGCCACTCTTCCCAAACCTCCGCTTTCTGTATTGTAAATATACAAAGAAAACCATGCCCTTGTTACACCAGCCTCTCCCATCCCTAAATTTTCTCGATGTCCAGTTCGAGAATCCACATTTGTTCCAGAATTCACTCGAGTTGTTTCCCAAGTTCTCCCCAAATATCAGGGTAATTTACATTCGCACACGCCAGGCTGAAAACACGTTCAACAAAATTGAACCCAATTATATCTGCCGCTGGCGAAACCTCTGTTCTGTGTTTTGTCCTCGAGTCGTCTTGGATGTGGACGCACTTGCGCATCTGTCTCGCATGTCTGCGTTGACCCGGCTCGCCTTCACGCTGAGTGCTACGTTGCCAGCTTCCGACTCACCCCTTTCCTTCTCCAACTTGCACGACTTGACATTACGTTCTAAATCCTTGGACCCGATTTCGCGGTTACTCTCCCAGACTCGACTGCCTGTTATCACGAACTTTGTTGCCTACATTGACCACTATCCTTCTAGGCAGGCACTTTCCTGCTTCTTGGCCGGTGTTCCGACATCTAATGTTGGTCACACCATTGAGACGCTGCGGTTGACTCAAATGGTTCCTCTCTCGAGTAACGTTCCTCGCCCGGAAGCTCCCCCACTTGGCTTGGAAGACTTGCGGCCATGCATGACGCTTAGCAATCTTCGTCGCGTAGAACTCGATATCGGGCGGAATGTGGACCTGACAGACAGCCAAGTGCTAACGTTGGCGTCGGCGTGGCGCAAGCTGGAGTTTCTCCTGATAAACGGGGATTGGGGCTGGAACCTGCTAAGTGGAATTACCCCGGGCGGACTCGTACAACTTTTGCAGACATGTCGGTCACTCAAAGGGGTCGCCCTCGCCCTCGACACGAGAAGTTATACTGAGTCGTGTCAAGTACCGGCGAGCCTCAGATTGACATTGCCACGCGAGTTTTGGATCAACGTCGTCGACTCTATTATCGAAGCAGAATCTGTGCCTGCTGTCGCCACCTTCTTCTCTGGTATCGCTCCATGCACCGAGTCAGACTACCTCTTGGATGCTTGGAAGGGTGAGCCCATGGAAGAGTTCCCGAACAGGCAGGAATACGCGAAACGTTGGGATGATGTACGTTGTCGGGTCATGATTCAGACATATCACTTGAGAAGAAGGTGATTAGTACCAGGCTACCAAAGCTCGATTACGTGGATACGTCGCTTTAGATACTTTGTTTTCGTTCATTTACTCATCCATTGTCATCTCCCCGCACATCATTTTGTGGGAGGGACATGACATATGGACTTCTTGGTCAGCGGGGACTGATTTGGACGACGACTCGGATTGGGTGAACATTTTTGGCCTTTGTGTCGTTGTTGCCAACTTGTGTGGAGGCATCATCTATGGGTATTTCGCCGGATGAGGAAATCGACAAAAACCTCAGCATAGGAGCGTGGTCACAACGGCGAACTTGGAGGGTGACGGATCAAAAGAGGGATCGCCGTATCTGGGGGAGGCTAGCGGTGCCGATGCGTTCAAACCGACGCAGGTGCGGGGGTGATTAGAAGCCGGGCCGAACCACCTATTGTAGATGATTCAAACCCGACCGTGTGGCCCTTTTTCACGCTGACCCGCCGTGAGGGAAGGCAATGAGTTTCCCCGGGATCCCTCCTGGTGTCGCATGCGCGCTAGATTAAACGACATAATCTATCCAAGTCGTATGGTTGCCGGAACGAACCTATATGTTCACGTGACTTGGTCACACCAGATTATCGGGATGTCGGAGGGACTGGCCCCACCGTGTGGCCTTGCGGCGGCGGCGGCGGCGGCTCGATCGTTTGGGCCCTTTCACTTTGACCCGTGAGGAAAGGCAATAAGTTACTGCGGGATCAATCCCGGTGTTGCATCCGCGCCAGATCAAACGCCATGACCTATCCAAGTCGTATGGTCGGAATGAACCTGGTACCCCGGCTCACCGCATTGCGCTACGTCTCCGCTCCCGACTTGAAGAACCTGTGACACCCGCTCTCCAACGCCTTCACGCGACTTGGTCGTACCACTGAGAATGTCGGTTATTGTCCGTCTCGGGGGGCGAAGCAAGAGTAGCCAAGCAGAATTGACCTCCGGGAGCGAGATGTGACGTAGCCTCAGGCTGTTGCTACAAAAATCATGGTGCCAAAATGATGGCGGGAAGCGAACAGGAAACTCGAGTAGAGCGATGAGTACATAGGTGCCAAGCTTCTTGACCTCGCCGATCCGAATCCCGCCATTCAATACACCTCTGCAAGTATGTAGTGCATATCCATTGCGAGGCACCTTTTGAGACGGCATACTACCCGCAGCAGTCAGTGCGGGACCACAATATAGACCTTCGTTCGAGATTTTCGATGCGTCGCTGTGCTTGCGGGAGGTAATAGAATGATATCCATTCTGTCAGGACAAGACACAGCAAGGTGGTCTCAAGTAGATGGAACAGATCTTGCGGAGGTCTCGTGGATTACTGCGAATATATCCTCGCCACACCATTCATACATTCCCTCGTATCCCTACACAACCGGCCTTCCGCGTTGACGCGCGTCTCGAGCTGATACGAACAACACAAACACATCAGAGACGATGACGACCAAGGCCAGACAACGACGCACGCAGAATCAAGAAACACCATCAAGACGAACTCTTTCCAGGCGGTATCCCCAACCGCCTGTGCCGCTCGTCGTGCTCCCGTACCTTGTCCGTGAGCTGTCGGAAGAGCGTGGCCGTCGTGGGGTCCTCCGCGACCGGGTCCGGGAGCTCCGTGAGTTTCTTCATCTTGAGAAGCACCTTCTGGCGTGCATCGTGTGCGGCTTTTTGTTGGGCAACAAGCGCGCGGACGTCTTGGATGTCGGCGTCCGTCATGGGGATCATTGTTGGAGGGCGGCGGATCATGATGGTCAAGAGTGTAGGATGGATTACTAATCACGATAACGAATCCGCTACTCTGACGTCGATAAGTAGTCCAAGGCAAACTCGAACATTTTACGCAGGCTGTTGAAACGGTCCACGACACCACATTCTCTTCTGCAATTGCAATGCCACTCCATTAATTTATCATGACGTTCGGCATGACAACAATCGTGTGTATCATAAGCCCTCCCCAAGGGGCGAAAACCAAGCCCAGGTCCAGATATTAGATGAACATACATGTAGTTTTCGCCGGGGCGTCAAGGCACGAGGTAACAGAACAGGGCCCATGATTGAGCGTTTAACAGCGAGCCACCGTGTCATCGATAGAACGAACCAAGAACCAGAGATATTGAGCTCACCGGCTGCACAAATATGCCCGAGAGCTCGTCGAGGAGCGGTGGGATGACAGCCACAGCCAACCCATTCGCGCGCCCACACAAGTCACGCTCATATGAGTTTGAGACCACCAGGTTTCTCCAGAGAAACCCCGCTTCCCGCGGCCGCGCTCCTCGCACGATGAAACGCTAGCGCGTGCTCCACTGCATCCATCAGAGGTTTCATGGCCTGTATCACGCCGTAAATTAAAAATCGCAGACGTAACGAGGGGTATGCAGAAAAGATGTGTGAACGAAGAGGGGAGGCATCCACTCACGACGACGACCCTATTTCCCTCCACGCCCTCCATGACCGCAGCTCTCACGAGAGCGTCAACCTTTTCGTGCGTCTTGCCGAGGTACCCCGCCATCTTGGCTGCTTTTGCCGAGCGTTGTGCGGAAGTGGAGGTTGGTGTAGGGAGGTCAGCAGGGGACGGATATATTGATGTCCAGAATTGTCGGAGGAATTCGTTGGCGGCCGTTTGACATGTCGTGAGTTGGCGGAAGAGGCCAGGAGGAAAGTCGGCTATCGAGGAGTATGGCGATAAGAAAAAGGGCGAAGAGGTAACAGAGACGACACACATACACTTGTTTGTCTTGGTATCTAGCCGCGCGGCGACGTTCTGCGTCATGGACAACAACGCAGCGTCGCCGGATTTTCTCTCTATCTTGAGCTACCAAAGCCCATTGAAGATCAGTCGTACGCCAATGTACAAACGAAAACATACTTGACTGAATCTGCCTTCCCATCCGTTTACTCCGTCCAGAAGTTCCTTGAACGCATTCTGCACATCGGCCACTTCTCTCGAATTCTCTCCTCCGCCACTCGCGGCCCCTACCCTGCTCAGTTGCCCCTCGAAATACCGTTGTCGATCTTGCATTTCGAGGAGGATACCAGGGGAAGACTCGTGATCTTGGAGGTCGTCGTATTCAATTTCAGAGAAGGAATTCTGTACAAATGTAAGTAGGCGATGAGTGAAACTGCAGAGAACAGCTTTACCTCTCCGTCCCCATCCACCCGTCGTCGCTTACTACGCGGCACATCTCCTCTGGTGACAGAGAACTCGTGAGGAACGCGGGTAAAGAAGCAAGTATAACTCACAATGAAGAATTGAGCAATCTCTCTGAATGCTCGTTGAATTTACGAATGAGCGGGAGTGCGCCGCGCTGACGACCAGCCTTCATGGTGATGTCTTTCTCGTTTCCCGTCTATGCATGGCGCGTTCAACATTCCAAGTGTCACCACCAACGAAACGCTCACCTCTTCATGATCTTCGAGTGTAGCACCAAGACTGATGTATAAATCTGATACTTGGTCTCTAGGTCGTCTAGGTTCCAATTCTACCCCCATCTGAGTATAAGTGTCCCGTGGCTGTAGTGCAATGCTGGCGATACCAACCATCGTCATCCTTTTCGAGATACCCGTCGAATATCGGATCTTCCTTGACAACATGCTGCGTCGCTGAAGAACGTATAGAAGCGCGATGTGTATTGAACAGCTTGCTCTGGAAGTAGCGTTTCCAGAACTCTGCTTCAGAAAGCTAAACGTAGATCAGCATGGCACGAGGACGCGAGCAAGGAGCGACAGGCATCACCTTGTTTGGTACGTTATCACTGTATGCTTTCGCCACCACTGGAAACTCTTCAAAGATGTCGTGTACAAGCTGAGGTGTGATGACGATTTTGACTTCTCCGCCCTCTACCGTTTGTGGGCGGGGATCTACGAGTTGACCCGGACGGCCACGTTTTTGGTTTTCTGTTGCTGCCTCTGCAAGCAGGAGGTGCTACGCATATCGACGGCGCGCCGTGGGACGACGAGATGGGCATCACATCACGACAGCAAAGCAAAAACACACCCACCTCTCTGCCATCCCAGAATTCAGCCTCTGTGATCTGACCACCCAGGACGAGCTCTTTGTGCAACGTCAACAGCTCTGGGTTGGCCAACAGGACCCGCTTTCTCAATCTAAAATCGGCCGCTGCGTCTTGTCCCGACAGAATGGGCGTCCGTCCGTCGCTCACGACAGAGGTGGCGCGCGACGTCGAGGCTCTGGACGCCGAAAGCGCAGCAGGCGTGGCGGCTTTCGCAGGGGACAGCGTCGAAGCGGCCGTGATGGGTCCTTTGGGCGGTGCAGCAGCCGCCCCGGCATTCGTCGCAGGGGCCAAGACGCGGCCACTGCGATTGCGACTGATGATGTTGGTCAGCTCGGTCTTGAACGTTTCCCGCTCCGAATAGGCCACGTCCTGCGGCATCGCCGAAAAGGTAAAGTTGTGCCCCGCATCGTCGTTGACGAGGCCGAGCTTCAGTCTGACCTGCGCCGCGCCTTCTTTGCTGCAGAACAGCGCTGTGGGTGGGTGAGCGGCGAGCACGCGCGTAGACGGTGTTCCGCTTACAGGATGCGTCCTGGTGGGGCACGCGCACCAAAGGGGCTTTTTTACCGTCCTGGGTCCATTGTAGATGGCTGTCTGTGAGTTCGAGCGTGCCAGATAGTTTTTTGTAGGACGCCTTGGCTGCGTAAGCGACGGATGGCATTCGGTCTGTCAAGGACCGGGACAAGCCCTGTCAACACAGCCGTCACTTGATGTACCACTAGGTGGCGTTTCACGCCTTTCAAGGACCTCGCCAGATGGTACTTTTACCGCTTCACGAATCTTTCAATCTCATGCTCATGCAAGGTAACTTTCAGCGACGTTCTAACTTCCTGCCGCGGAGGCATAGCAGTTTATCAACCAATAGCATAGTAACATAGTTTAAGTTCCCCTAGAAACCCATCCCATTCACCCTCTGTGAGCAATACATTAGTGCTGTGGAACATGTACACCAGCCTGGCCACTTTCCATCCACAGCAAACCCACACAACCTCGGCACGTCCTCCAACCACAATCGAACCCGACACAGGTGAGGACAATTCACGAACATCTTCGACCTTCGATCCAGCATAAACTCGCTCGCCACTGGCACAGCTCTGCTGATCCTTAGCTCTCGTAACCGAGGCATCTTGCCCGTCACAACATAGTCCATCCGATGATGAGATTGCCCCACTGCCGGAACGGTGGGAGAGCGATGTGTTGTACGGTCAAGTACACCACGTTCTGAGAAATAGCGAGCAGAAATACAAAGAGGCCATTGTTGGTGACGTCCTCGATCCTACCATCCAGCACCACCCGCTCGAGCGTTCTCACAGACGACGCAAAAAGATGCACGAGGTCCTTGTCGGCCACGTGTGATCGACTGAACGTGAGTTGCGCATGATGCACACAGGGGTTCGCAGTGCAAATCACCATATGCCGAGGGTTTCGGGGTGATGCGCTTTATGGGAGTTTAAAGCTGATCATCTTACCATACAACACGCAGGCTGGACGGAGGCTTTCAGGCACGTTTGAAGTGTGCTGGTGGTGACGAGCGCCCTTGTAGCACATTTCTAGGTGGTGCTGGGGAGTGAGCGATGGATTTGGTGCGCAGGTGCTGGAGCAGCAGATGGCGTCAGCACTGGCAGAGTATATCTGAACGCAAACCGAATATGGCGGTCATTCACTGCTTGTCAGGTTCGACATCAGGGAATGTGGATGAACCGACCGCAGCGTCCACGAAATTTGAACAGCCTCGTTCAGTATTCCACCACGGAGGTCCCGTTCACTTTCCTTCCGCAAGCTGGAGACTGGAGCCAAGGAGGGCCCGATGATGAACTGCCGAGCAATCATGTTCAGCACCGCGGGCGTCGTGAGCGCTCCAGGCTATTTACGGATTGTGCTTAGAAAGTCTTTGTTTGTTCGCGCATCAAATGCGCCCCTTCAGACTGACCGGCTATTTCCGGATTCTAAACAAACTAGATAAAGGGCCGCGCTTCGCCGGCAGGGACCTTGTTTACAATTGCAATGTTGAAGTTGCTTGAATGAGCAGTTAGGGTGCGGCTTTGTAAGTGAGCTTTTGGGTCTATTTGCATCATTCCAACAAGAACAATGTTCGTCAATGTGTGTGTTATTCTTCATTGAAT
>JBBPSD010000366.1:0-27874 GCA_038093415.1 Xerocomellus chrysenteron | reverse complement strand
GGGTGGAGCGACCCCTGCGTCCGGAGCGGGGATGGGCATAGGGAAGAAAAAAAGAAGGGGGGAGAGGGGGAGAAACAAGAGGGTGTTAGTTCGATTTGTAGATCATGCATGATGCGACACTTACGGTCGGGACAGTGTCAATTTTGGCTGCATAGGCGTTGTCAAGGAGTTCTTGGTGCAACTCATTTAGCCAGGCTTCGTTTAATGGGAGGAGGCGGAATGCGGCTGAGGTTCCGAGCGTCTTGTGCCAGTCTCTGCGGACTCTGCCTTGGTAGAGGAGCAGTGCCCTCTTGCGGTATTTGCTGGTGTCATGCCTCCAGGCATGGGTCTCGAAGGTGATCCAGAAGTCGTGGTCCATGTTTACCCGTTCCTCAGGCCATTCTTGCTGCGTCATCGCCCTGACCATGCGGTAATTGGCCTGGCTGAACTCCTCCCATGATAGGTGTTCGTCCCTGGCCTTTTGTTTTTTGGCCTTTGCGGAGGCTGCGGACTGAAAGGTGGGGCCCTTGTCAGTCTGGACAAGGGTGAGGAGGTCATCATCTCCAGAGCTATCGTCTTCTGCTTCGCAAATACCCTTGTTGGTGAAAAAATGGAGTGGGATGTATTCACCTTTGCAGAGTTTGTTGAGGGCATGCTGCGAGGGTAAAAGAAGAACTGTGGGTGGGAGGGGTCTGTCAGGAATGGGAGCGAATTTGTTCTTATACTTCTTGCGCTCCTCTTGTTTGGTTTGTTCTTCTTCTTGCTCACGAAGGAGGCATTGCCTTTCCACATCTTGTTCAGCTTGCTCATGAATCTCTAGCTGGGCTTCAATTTCTTCTGTGCGTTGGCAGTCCCAGGCTACTATCGCCTTGTTGTGGTTGAAGTCCCATAGACTTCGGAGCAGGGCAGCAGCCTCTTGGTCGGTTTTACCTTCGACAGTGAAGAAGAGACGAGCTTCCTCGAACTCTTGTAGCATGTAATCTGGGCACTCATCATGATGAGGGTTGGCCATGTTACAGTAAATAGGTAGTTGTAAGAGAAGAGTGCCGAACTAAAAGTGACGACGAGCAAAGTGCTGTGCGAGCGAAGGAGGTGGTAGCCGGAAAAGAGAGACGCACCACCTCGCTTAGCTCTCGCGCAGACTTCATCCTGCGCCGCCTCGTGCCTCGGCTTACGTAGGCTAGCACCTGTGCTACCAGGGCAGGCGATCGACTGAGATCGCGCCGTCTGAGCGTCACTCGTCACACCGGCGAGCTTGGAGGATGTGGTACCCTTGTAGGTCTTGTGCCATGTTCTACGGGAATGGGCTTCATCACCAGGTTTGTGTTTACAATATTCGTCGACTTCAACTCCAGGTTTGATACTGGCTCCTATGCTATTCCATCTGTATATAGTGAGTGCTAACCGCGGGTGTAGCCCCTACGTTCATTGCGGACTTTTTTTTTTGGAGGGTGACGTGGTTACATCCGGTGGGTGCACGGACAAACCCTCTGAAACAACTTCTCAATGTGTCTTCGGGGCCCGGGCGATTGAATGGACAAATGAAAATGGACAAATACTTGTGATGTCTTCATCCCCGATGCCACGGACTCTAATCTTATAAAAGTTTCGCAGAGAGACATACTTTTTTTCATCGACCGCTGATATTCGATATTATTGAGAACTACGGTCATGTCTACGACTTCTGTTCCAAAGCTTCCTCGGTTGGACTGTTCACTCTCCTTCCACGACATGATAAATTTCCACATGCAGAACAACCCAACTCTGCCAATGTGGGTCTATGCTAACGACCAAGGCATCACCGAAATCACCTTCCTCGAGTTTGGTCGTGCCGCCCACAGAATCGCACATGCCCTTCGCCCTGAGCGTATTGGAAGTGACGGGAAGGTCGTCATCCTCATCGCTAATTGTGACACTATCCTCCATCATGTTGTTGTTGCTGGAATGTCCATTGCAGGCCTGGTGGCGAGTCCTTCCTCACCACATCATAAGGCTCCTTTTCACTCCCTATCAGCCGTTCCCTGTATCCCCTAGAAACCCTCCAGTTGCTGTGATCAATATGATGAAGAAGATTAATACTTCAAGGATCGTTACGTTGCAACATGCGCACCAAACCTTGATTGACGGTGTTCGCGAGCAACTTGAAAACTCTGGTCTTGCATTCACGGTTGACGAGATACCAACTGTATCCTATGCATTTCCGAAGCTCGGGCGCGAAGTCGAAGCAGACCTCTTTGTCCCATATCCCCCGTCTGCATCACGCCCCGATCCAAACGCACCCTTGGTGTACGTTCACTCCTCGGGAAGCACTGGATTTCCCAAGCCTATACCGCAAAGCTACAAATTTAAGATGAACTGTATAGCCCACTGTACGTCCATCCTTCCTGCTATTGAGCCTCATGATTCAGATCGTCATCGATATGGTGCTGGCTGGTAGTGATGACGGCGCATTTCCGCAAGCTGTCTCCCGGCGACCGCATTGGTGCGATGGGATTGCCTCCTTTCCACGCTTTGGGCATGATAACGCAATTGTATCTCCCTCTCGCAAGTCTCGTAACAGCTGTCGTTTATCCGCCACAAGCGATTACCAATCGGAGAGCAGTGCCTCTCGTGCCTACGTCAGACAACATTCTTGCTAACGTCCGTCGCACGCATTGCAAGGTAATGTTGGTGGTCCCGACCTTCTTGGAACAGTGGGCAGCTTCTACGGAGGCCGTTGAGGCACTGACGAAGTTGGATCAAGTCGTCAGTGTTGTCTTTACGTTGATCGACGGCGCAACTGACCACATATTCTGTAGATTTATAGCGGCGGTCCATTGGCGGACAAGATCGGGGATGTGTTGTGGGCTGCTGGTGTCAACATCAGCTTGATGTACGGTGGAACGGAATTTGGTGGCCCCCTTTCTCTTCGTGAGAGAGCGGAGATTGAGGATGGGGAGTGGATGTGGATGCGGTTCTCAGAGGACGTCCAGGTGAGGTGGGTGCCTCAGGGCGATAATACATATGAATGTCAAGTATTGGTGTGTGCTTCACTGCGCTCTCCCCTCTCTATTTTTTGTTGAATGCTCACACATACACGTAGACGACTGAGAACAATCAAATGGCGATCGAGAACCTTGCAGATGTGAAGGGATTCGCAACCTCGGATTTGTTTATTAAGCACCCAACCAAGAACCTGTGGAAGATGTCGGTTTTGTTCCGCATGTTGGAATTCCTGCTTGTCCACTAACCAGATTGACTTGTGTGACAGTGTCGGGAGAGTGGACGATGTGATTTCCCTTGCTTCTGGAGAGAAGATAGTACCTGTACCGATGGAAGGTATCATCATCACTAGTCCGCTGCTCCGAGGAGTGGTCATGTTCGGACGAGAGCGAAATCGGGTTGGTGTTTTGATGGAACCGCGTCCTGAGCATGTAGTCGATGTGCTGGATGACAATGCTGTCGCTGCATTCAGGAACGAGATCTGGTCCGTCTTTTCAGGAGTTTCCCCTGGGTGACGATATTTATCGGAATATTGATTGTGGTATCACAGGCCGGTCGTCGAGGGAGCGAATAAGATCGCACCTGCATTCGCTAGAATATTCAAGGAGATGATCTTGATCGTCGACCCCAAACAACCAATGATAAGGACCCCAAAAGGAACTGTGCAAAGGGGGGCGACGATCAAGGTTTATGAAGCCAAGATTGATTCATTGTATGTATACTGTGTTCTTCTCTGAGATATCATTTCTAGGCTTTTTTCTTGATCAAGGTATAGTGACGTTGAAACTACCCACCAGTTCTCGAGTGGGTCAGCTGGGCCATTTGCATGGACGACTGAGGGTGTCCTGGCCTGGTTGATGGCGAATGCAAGCACAACCCATCATAGGAGCCTGGATCCCGTCACCGATTTATTTGCGCAAGGCTTTGACAGGTGCGAGGTTCAAACCAGCGGAAGGATCATGATCTCACCCCAATTCTGCAGCCTGAATGCTACGTATCTTCGAAATCTGATCGTCAATGCACTTGGCAAAGAAACAGATGCCCACGTTCGAGGCTCAATCTCTCTTCTCTCGCCCCATATTGTCTTTGAACATCCGACGCTTCAACTCCTCGCGGCTCGAATTTCCAGCCTCATCGACGAACGTGGGGTATCGCAGGGGTTAGACACGAAGCAACAACACGTTGCAACGATGAACGCCATGATAGAGAAGTACTCTGTCGGCCTTTCCGGATCCGTTACATTGCCAGTAGTCAACGACATGACGAATGGCATGGTTTCACACCCCACTGGCGCAGTCGTGTTACTTACTGGATCCACCGGTGCTCTTGGGTCGTTCCTCCTCTCGCAACTCTTGGGACATCCGAGGGTGGAGAGGGTGTATGCGTGCAACAGGCCATCTTCGTCAACCTCGATCGAAGAACGACAGAGTTCGGCATTTGTCGACAAGGGGCTCTCTGCAGACTTGTTGAGTTCTGGGAAGCTGGTGTATGTTGAAGTTGATGCATCTCGGGACAAGTGTGGCTTCTCACCCGAACTATATGCGGAGGTATGGGACCGCTGCACTGACGTTCTATTCCTCGTGCTCAGCCATACATTTAGATCCGAGACTCGGTGACCATCATCATCCACAATGCTTGGCGCCTTGACTTCAACTTGTCCCTCGCGTCGTTCGAGCCCAACATCAAGGCCACTCGAAACCTTGTCGATCTCGCACTGAACTCCAAGCATCGAAGTTCACTCCGCTTTGTGTTTACATCTACCGTCAGCACAGCACAATCCTATGATCGCACAACAGGGGCCTTTCCCGAGGAGCTTCAGTCGGATCCCTCCACAGCTGTCGGATCGGGGTATGCGGAATCGAAATATGTTTGTGAACGGGTGCGTAGTGATCCACTCCATCTAGTCAGGGAGTGATTTATCTTTTCTCCTTATAGTTCATCGCCGAGAGCGGTCTCCATGCGACGTCGTTGAGGATTGGTCAGATCGCCGGAGGACCAAACGGATCGTGGGCGACGACTGATTGGGTACCTATCATCGTTAAGTCCAGCATCGTGCTTGGTTCGCTCCCGAATTCCCTAGGGGTACGTAATGTAATCTCTTGGTAATACTCCAAGGTATTTAGAAACCGTTTTTAACGATCAGGTGGTCTCGTGGATGCGCGCCGAGGACGTCGCAGCCGCTGTGTTGGATATCGCATTCGCAGATTCGGCACCGCGTTCCCTTAATATCGTGAACCCCCAGCGCCCTCGTTGGTCGCACGTCATCTCCTCCATTCGAGGCGCGATTCTAGAGCAGAAATCGTTGCACACAGACTCTTTGACGCTTGTACCGTTCACCGAATGGGTTGTCCACCTTGAGAAGAAAGCGGTTGGTGCATCGTCCGAAGACCTCGTCCACATCGTGAGTCTATTTCCATATCTTTGACGCCTTCATAAACAATTCCGCGTACTCCTGACATCGTACATCTCCTTCTCAAGCCTGCCATCAAGCTTCTCGAATTCTCCCGCGTCATGGCTCGCAACGATGATGAGCTTGTCCGGGTGAAAGGAAATGGGTCTGTCTTCGAGGCGGGTGGCGTCGCAGATATTAGCACTGCCGAGGCACAGCGCATCAGCAATGTTGTATTGACGATGCAACCTGTAGGAGTGATTGAAGCACGTGCTTGGGTACAGTATTGGATCTCAAAGGGACTCTTCTGACTTGAGACATCGCAATACCATGCATTGCATATAACTAGAACTTGAAAGTGTTGCTTATCGATTGGTTGACGAGGACAGGAGGGCACTCTCCCACTTGCTCAATAGACACCGTATTTGTTATGACACTAGGTAACTTTACTATATACCATGTCAGTAAGCTCCTCAACTGCGTGATGTGCGTTTAGGAAAGATCTGGTACGATTGGACGGGGAGCAGGTTGTTTCTCCATGTAAGCGGCATTCTTCATCAAAATGCTGTAGTCGCTACCATCGCCCTGTGTACAAAAAGCTCGTTAGAAAGAAGGGAGGACTGAAATGAGTATGAGAGACGGACGATGATATTCATAGGGAAACCGGGGTCGAATGGAACAATACTCTCTAGATACTTGATGTGCTCGAGGGTGAGAACGATCTCGAGTGCTTCAAGGTTAGACTGTAAGTGCTCCACCTTTCGGCCGCCAATTATGGGGAACACATAGGGTGCCTTCTGCATGACGTATGCTATCGCTACCGCAGTGAGATGCTTAGCACCGACTTCTTTGGCGACCTTCTCCAATGCAGCACTGACGGCCCTTTCTTTCTCGTTTCGCTTCCAGTCTGGACTGAAATCCGTACGGCCCTTCTCGCCCGAATGAAGGCGTCGCTCTTCTTCTTCATCGCTGCGGAGCTTTCCGCCAGCCAGTACACCCCACGGAGCCAAGGCCATCCCTGTGTGTCATCGTAAATAACCACGCGGCGCTGAACTATTACCGTAAATTTCAAACATACCATGAACCTTGCACATTGGGATGATATCCCGTTCGAAAGAGCGTTCCATGACGTTCCACTGACCTTGATAGATCACAAACGGCGTCTTTCCCTGATCACGGGCGTACTGGTTGGCTTGGGCCACAACCCATGCGGGGGTATCAGAAATTCCCTTGGAAATCGGACAATTTAGTCAATCGCAAACGGACAGGAGATCCTTAGTACCCACCAGGTACAGTACCTTGCCTCGCTGGACGAGTGTGTGAAGGCCATTCATCACTTCCTCGATGGAAGTCACGCCATCCCACAAGTGGGCGTAGAGAATGTCGATGTACGAAGTCCTGAGTTTCTTCAAGCTGGCCTCGACACTGACATGCATCGATTTCACATTGTTTCCGGCAAACATTGCCTTTTGCTTGACCCCAACCTCCGCGTACATGAAATTTAGGGTATACTGGCGCTCAGATCAGTAGGACGCAGTTCAAGAAACCTAATGATCGTCACCTTGGTCGCAATGACGAGCTGGTCTCGAACTCCACGTTGTTCAGCCCATTCTCCAATAAACTCTTCTGAACTCTGGTCCTGACTGTAGCAAACCGTAAGCGTAGTGTAGACGGTTTGTTCACAGTTACTCACTAAAAATTTGCGGTGTCGATGAAGTTTCCGCCAGCTTCAAAATAAGCATCGAGAAGCTCGAAGGAAGACTCCTTGTTCGTCTTCCCAAGATTATGCTTCTCCCATTTATCCCCAATGCTCATGCCACCGAGCTGGAGCGGAGCAACGTGAACTGAGGCAGAAGGCGACAGTGCACGATATCGAGCAAGACGGGAAGTGGGCTTAGCTACCGGGGCAAAGATCGAAGACATAATCGAGAGGTTTGAATCCCAGCTCATCCAGACGAGGGGCTTTTATACTGTGTAGGCCTCCCTAGGTCTGGTCATCGTATCCGCTGCGTGATATGTGTGCAATCTGTCACTGGCATGACACGGAGAAAGTTTGAGGGACTAGTAGTAGTACTGACGACGCTAAACTGAGCTGACTGAATATTATTATTACCATCATGCATCATGCCATGAACATGTTCAACCAAATCAGGGCTTACCTTGTTTTACTCTGGCAGTTGAAACGTGTCACGATGCTGAGTCCAGCGCTGGTACGCAAGGTTGTAACAAAAAAGTACACAACCATGGTCTACTTGCCAAACACCGGTTTGAGGTCATTGAAAGATCCCGCGAGTGCAGTGAAAGGGTCAAGCGAACAATTTTCGTCGTGTATCATAAGCGTCATGCTGCCGCATACTCTCGTCCCTGCACAGATGGTTCCAAGAAGAAATATAGCAAGACAAATTGAGCTGACCTTCAATGAATTATGGTTGCTGACACTTTCACACTCAGGCACACCTGAGTGATTGTATGAGAAACGCTACCAGTAACCAACCGGCCGAGTCATCTCACAGGTTTTCCTTTCTCCACAACGTTCAAGCGAAGCGGTTCGGGGGATGCACCTGAACCTTGAAGTCGGCAAGCTTGGCCATGTTGTCTTGTCCCGCGCAACGTCCAGCAGCTGATTAAACGGAGAGTCTTGGCAGAGGGCGCGTGTACTAACCAATTCGTGTTGAGAACGACGCCCTTGTGCAGACGTTTACTCTGCTTTGCGATCGGCCGAATCAACAGCATGTACATATGTCATACGTACCTCCAAACACACTTGAGCCCGGTTCCACTGCACCTTGGAAAGCTGGGAGGGCCAGTGGCCAGTGAGTCACGGTCGATTCGTGGGGCTCAGGGGTGATAAGTACTGGCATAGAGTTCCATTGGGTGGGCCAGTGGCTGGAATTGCAAGACAAATGATTCGATGTCAAGTATATAGCAACCCTGAGTTTTATGCGTCATTGACACGACTTGGGCTTGCGTGAGAACCGAGTAGCCTCGTGGTTTGTGAACGACTCGGAGCAAGACAACACACAGGGCAGTGGCGAGCTCATCGTCCTCGACCCCATCAACCATGAAGCGAAACCAATCATCGAGGGCGTCGTCGCCGACGCCGACTACATTCTCCGGAATTTCCAACTACCGTACTGAATCGTACCGTCCGGTCAAAGATCAGGGATCCATGCCAGCAATGCCCTCGTTCGATCCCAAGGTTATTGCGAGGACTCATTACAACGAGCTACAGCAATATCTCGTATCATACCTCGCCAAATGTCCGTACGACTCACTGGCGTTGAACCTCGAAACTTAACGTCAATCTTGCAGCACCGGCGAATTCTCGCTCGACTGCACGTCAGAAGCTCACCCGGCTCACGAAGCAGCAATTCCAAGAGCTCTCCACCGATGTATATGACGAACTCGTTCGCCGGCAGATGAACACACCAGAGAATGAAAGTGCGTGTAATTGGTGGATACTATAATCTTACAACGCCCATCCATTCTCGAACCCAGTATCCTGTCTGCCTGCGCGCGACGAGTTTCATCCAAAGAGGAACCAGGCTCGACAGAAACTTGCCACACTTCCAACCGCTCGATTCGAAGATTTATCATCTGATGTTTATTTCGAGCTATCGAGACGTTATCCAGAGTTCAAAGAAGAGGTCAGTGCAGTTTCCGGCTTATATCGCCTTACTGATTTACCAGATCCTCATCTGACAGAACGAAGTTGGGATAGCTCCCCTCGGTTCTCCGGGATCAGCTTATGACGACATGCCTTCACCAGAATTCCACGCTTCGCCTCGGTTGGATGCTCCTACCCTCCCTCCAACTTCTCGGATAGCACGTATCTCTGAAGAGAGAGGGATAGACAGCGGATATGGATCTCACACGTTAGGCCGGCGCCCTTCGGAAGACGGTTTCGGGAAACATCGACCGAGCGACGATGAAGTACCACCTAGACGTAGCGAAGACGCCTACGGATCAGACACAAATCCTTATGGACTCGGTTCTCGAAAAAAGCCATCCCAAGATATTGCACGTGGGCCAATTCCAGATTTTGGTCGCCGGCCGAGCGCATCGACCAGCATCCATAGTGACTCTACGGGCACAACAAACGCTCAGAGTGCGACCGCAACGAGTGGTATGATCATCCCGAACAAGAGCACAATCGCAGAAGAGGACATCGAAGTACCGTATGGGCGCGAAGAGGCGCGGGACAGTTCAATTATGGCCGTTGGTGATCGTGGCAGAGACGGAGATGGGGATACCTACGGTGGGATAGACGAGGAACACGAACACGGAGGGCCCTCCGTAGGTGGCTTGAGTGCACTAGGCGCGCGACTAAGGGGCCAAGTGTCAGGAGATGTCCTGGACGATGAGGAGGGGGGTGGGGTAAGGAGTGGAGACGATTACTTTGACAAGGTCTCGCTTGGACGGGCGTCTGTGACATCTGATCGGTCGGCTGCTGTTGTGAGGAGCATAGGCGGGCGAGTTAGCGTAGGGGGAGAGGATCACGAGCGGCTGAGACGGGAGTATGAATTCAAGATCGCAACGATGCAGGGCAGGATTGTCACACTGGAGCGAGACCTCGCAAATTCCGAACAACGAGAAAAGGAATTACGGGGGGGCCAACAGCGGATCATACTACTGGAAGAAGAAATTGATGGTTTCCGCAAGGTGTGTTAGGGATCGTAACTGACCTTCGTTTTATGTTGATTATTTGTGTAGCGTGCCGAAGAACATGGGACCGCAATGAGAGCACTGCAGAAAGAGCTTGACGATCTTCGTGATCTGCGAGCTAGAGAGAAAGAAAGGGAAATGAAGCGGGCCCAAAACGACGAGGAAGAGCTCCAGATACTCCGAGACCGCCTTGAACACCTCGAGGATGAGCGTGGAAGTGTTCTGTCACAGGTTTGTCCTTTCAATTCATGTTATCCTCTGTGTCTGACCTTTAAATAGGGGGACAGCGAGATGATTGAACAACTTCGTTCGGATATGGAGGGTTTAATGATCGAGTTGGCGGATTTAGGCCGTCGGAACGACGAGTTGATGACCGCGAAAGATGCGGACCTCGCAGTCATTCGCGATCTGGATAATCAGCTCAAAGAATACAAACGCAAGTACGAGCTGGCAAAGACCGAGCTGAGAAGTGTTAAAGGTAAACCCCCTTTCTTCATCCTCTCTGTGCTGATTCTGAGCACCTTTCTTTTCATTCATAGTCACTTCTCAACTGTATACGCAAACTCCCAAGATGGATGATCAGATGCCTATGGCTTCGGACGGTGGGCTAGTCGACATACACGTCACTGCCTTTGTGTCAGGAATCGACAGCCTCCTGGCAGCAGGACGGACAAATGCCCCGACGCGTGTCCTGATGCCTATGAAAGCTGTTGTAAACTCTACCTCTGCGATCATCGAAGATGTTCGAGCATACGAATTACGACCTACGCGTGTCAACGTTGACATTGATCAGCTCCACTCTCTCCGTGAACGTCTCGAAGCAACCCTTTCCAACCTGGTGGTAGCAACCAAAACGCACGCTGTGAGCTCTGGGATGTCGCCTGTCAGTCTCCTCGATGCTGCTGCGAGCCACGTCTCTACGACCGTCACAGAGATCTCTAGGATAATCTACATCCGGAAGGCCACACGAGCCGAACAGGAAGAATTCTCGGTTCCTCCCTTGACGTCACAGCCTCCGCCATCCCTTCGGTCCATCGAGGAGCTGCGTTCTGGACACGAACGCAAGTCGTCGTCTGCTATGAGCTCAAGGCGTGGCGAAGGGGAATCGCCAGCGGCTAGATTCATAGACCGAAGAGGAGCGTCGTCCTCTGAGCCCTCAAGTTCCAGCACGAACTCGCCTCCTCCTATATTTGACAAATCACCCATTCCCGGCAATGGAGTCATTAGCGATGACTCTGCGCCATCCGAAGATGCGTGGTCTGAACTCAAGGTGCGTTTGCAGTTACAGTTCCGGGGTGTTGTTGATACCGACACTCTGCCACGCCTGTTCGTAAAACAGCCCTATCTCGAAGCCCAGACCGAATCCATCGTATACGCCATCCAGAGCGTACTCTCTGGCGTACGGACACCGATACCGGCACCAACTCTGAACGAGAACCTGACGCAGATCATCACGATCGTGTCTAGCATCGTCGCCGTCTGCAGCGGCAACCTACCTCCCGCTTCCGCGCAACCAGGTGCCGAGATCTTGGAGCAACTTTCTGAACACGCGAAGAAGCTCCAGGACGTGCAAGCGCTACCGGAAGTGACGAAAGAGTCGAGGCAGATCATGGCCAAATCCAGTTTTGCGGTCGCGAACGCGATGAAGGGGTTGATGAAGCTCGGGGAACGGTAGGTTGGGCGGCTTGCGACTACGGTTGTTTCTCTTTTCTCTCTTTCTTTTTTCGTGCACACCGACCATGCAGCGCGTGCGCGGGACTATATTCTCGTATGCCAGCGATATCCTAGTATTTTGCTGATGTTCTTGTGTTATGTTATACCCTTCTACTTGTTACTGTATCATCACATGACATGTTGTTTTTCGTTGTCAACATATCAAGTACCAACAAAACCGTCCAGCAACTTTTGAATGTCTTGCGCAACCTTGTCCTCGTCAATAGAGTCACCCACATCCCCAGTCGCCGTACCCGCGTTGTCCAACGCGTTACCTCCCAACAGTGGCCGCATCGATTCCCAAAATTCAGATTCGACCATCCTCGTGCCATGCGTGGCGCCACTGCCACTAGCCTCATTCTTGCTGACGCTCCGCCCCCCACGCTCCACGAGGGCCGCAAACGCCTTTTCGAAAGCAGCCGTGTCGAGACCTTCCATCGCTCCAATTTCGACGTCGGTATCGACGTCTGCATCGTCGGAGAGCCAGTTCGAAGCAGAGGACGGTGGAAATGATATCATGTCCCCAAAGACGCCGTCCGAATCGGACAACCAGGCACCATCCGAGTCGGTCAAGAGTGGTCCCGCTTCCGTGTCAGTTAGCCATGCTTCCGTCTCGGTAAGCCACGCGCTGGCCTCGGACTCGGTGAACCACGATGCTGTACGTGCATCATCAGAGAGCCAAGTTGCGTCAACTGCCGTATGGGGTCCATCGGAGTCGCTCGCAGAAGGTAGAAGAATGTCGGAATCTGGGACTATGAGGTTATTTATGGTCGGGGTGTCGAAATTGCTGTTGTGGTACTTTGCGGGGCTCGAAAACGGACTGGCTGGGAGAGGTGAAGAAGGTGGGAGGGGACTAGAGGCATAATCCTCTTCCGCTTGGGGCGCGTCGCCGTTGGAGGTGATGTCACGCGGGTCGCTTGTTTTCCGATCATCATCTACAGTTAGAGGAGCGGGAGTACATTGTGCTGGAGGAATTGACATGTCCTCCCCAAGGGGCGTGTCGTTCGGTTCGCAGCGGAGTACATCTTCCTTCGAACCCCTGTCCCCTTCGACGTTCTGCTTGCTTGATGGAGATTCCTGCTTAATGGTTCTAGCATCTTCAGGAGTGATTGGAGTTGGACCTGCTGGAACCTTGGAACGTATCTGATTTTGTAAATGCGGCGTTCGCAAAGTGCAGGGTGATGGCGGAGGTAACAGAAACGCCCTGGTTCCCATCCCCATCTGCGTTTGAGGCGTACGAAGGACCGAGTTCGGCGACACAAACGGCGGGATTCTACCACTGCGCGAGCTCCTAGGCGTCTGATGATTGGCGTTATTGCGCTTCGGTGTCCACAGTGCCTGCGGCACGCTCTTCCGGGGCGATTTCCTCGCGCCAGAATGGTGAAGCACGGTGGGGGAACGCGGCGAAAACGTAACTTGGGTGAGAGATCGAGTGACGCTGGGAGTGCTGGGGGTGAACAATGGTCCCGGGTCTTGGCTGGATGGCGTGAATAGCGAGCAAGAGCCAGACTTGCTGGGCGTACGATGTGGCGCCGATCCTGAGGAGACAGGTTTCCTTGGTGGTGTGCTCGGAACGACGGGGGGTGTGAGTTGTTGGTGGGACTGGGGCGGGGACGACGGTATGGGCTCTACCGCATCAGAAGCGAATACGGGCAGAGAAGGCAATGGAAGTGGTAGTAAGGGGGTGCTCTGCGCAACATTCGACGATGGATGCAGTGGCCGTGGTTTTGGATCATTCGCGACAGTGTCATCGTCTTCGTCAGAGGATTCTTTAGAAGGACGCTCTGCACCACGGAGTCGTTTGCGTTTTGCTTTCGCAGCCTCCCGCCGCCTCAATGACACATGTGCTTTCTTGGCTTCTCGCTCAGCCCGCTGCCTGGTCAGTACTTCCTCGGACAGCCGCGGAAGCATCGCGGTACCAGTACGAGCCCACGCAGGCAGAACGAATTTCTTGATGGGATTCTCCGTCGGAGCCACTGTTGAAGTGGACGTAGATGGTGCGGTACATGCTGACGTGGTCATGGGAGTGTTGGAGATGGCCGCTTCCAGCGCTAAATCGGGCTGGCAAGTCGGAGCGGGCAGTGGGGAAGCCACTAGATCCGACCTGAAAAGAAGACGAGGAGGAGATGAGTGGCCATGTCTTGAGGTTGACGCCAACTTGGCAGAACGCGATGGAACCGCTTGTGACGTATTCGCGGACACCTCTACCTCTAAAAACACGGGATGTCGTGAGCCGAAGGGCCGCCAGCGAAAGAAAAAGCAAACACGTACCCAACTTCCGTCCCGAAGATGGCCGTGTTCGAATCCTTGCGTTCTTGCGTGCCTCATGTTCTGCCATGAACTCGTTCAGATTCATGGTACGCCTCCGTTTCAGTGAGGTTGTATCCGACGCGATGTTTGAAGACGTATCCGTGATCCTTGGATGGTCCGCCTTCGACTTCGATAAACCAGAAACAAGTGTAGTTGACTGATTTTCATTCTTATTGGTGGTTAAAGGAGACGGGTGTCCATGGGATGAAGAACCTAAAGAACTGACATGTAGGCGGGAGCCTGAGGTTGCCATGTTACGCATGGAACCTAGCATCGAAGGCAGTCGCACCGATGGTGACGACACCAACTTTGTTCCGCCCGTCGGCGAAGACTGGACTCGTTGTCTCGTAGTCAAGATTCTTCCTGAACTAGATGTACGCGCCAAGGACGGCGAAGGAGAGGAAGAGGACATTGGTGTGGACAGGTGGGCCTGACCCTGGATATATTCACCCAGTTTCCGTTTACGTGTTCGGGACGGGGTGGGCGTTGATGGAATATCTAAGGCATGCGAGGGGGTTACATTTCCCTTCTCCGTCCGTCCCGAAGAGACGTGCTTCGAGGCTGGTGCCTCCGCTTCAGGTATCACTGTCGGTGTCGATGTTTGAGACGATCCCGGTGTACCGCCTTGTCCAGAGGGAGGAGTGCTCGCAGGCAAAGGTGACGAATCTGTACCCTGGTTATTAAGCATTGGAGATTCTTGATTAGTCCTAGGTGGAGACACATCGTGGTCGCTTGCAGAGAGCTGCCTATTACTTGGTTTACGGAATGCGGTAGTGTCAATGGTCGAAGAGTCAAGAATGACGATATCTGAGTCTGCGTCACCATGCTCATCATCTGCGTTGCTTCCCCCGCACATCGGTTTGTTTTCAGACGTCTGTTCCCCGCTACTTGCGAAAGGCCCCATGTTTGTCGCAGCCAGCTGCAGCAAATGAGGATTGGCAGCAAGCAATCCTTGCAGCGCTGATAGGAGAGCCGCTTGCTGCTCAGAGGCAGTATTCGCTGCCGTGCTGCCGGAAGAAGTAGACGGAATTGCGGATAGTAATCCCAGCAGCGGATTATGGGTAGGGTGGGAGTATGGCTGAGTTTGGGGATAAAGTTGGGGGTGTGATTGAGTTGGGTTTTGACTGGACAGGTGGGATTGTTGGTAGAAAGCAGGCACGCCAATTGTACCGGCTTCTGGTGCCCCCGTGACCGTATGGCGCGTCAACGGTCCGCAGGTAAATGGGGAATGTGCAGGCGGAGCTCGCAGAGATCTGGGTTTTGTCTTTTGCTTGGACCTTCTCCCCACTTCCTGCTTAGAATCAGTTTCTGCTACCTTCGACGAGCCCGCACCTGCGTCATTGATCCCGTCAGCGAATGTGGTGAGTTTCCGAGGAGATCAATATTACCCGGGATAGAAGAGGTGCCGGCTTGCGACTTAACTTTTGACTTCGAAGAGCCCTCTGGTCGACCAGGCGCGCGTCGCGGGGGACCTATATAGAGCTCTGGAAAGTCGGCAGAACGGGTCAGAGTTTGCCGTTCCTGTTGATTACATTGCAAATGAGAAGTAGATAACCAACTCATCCCGGGAGCTTGAGGAGGGTGAGGAAGATTCAGATGTTGAGATGGGCTAGGCGTTGATATTGGGCACAATGACGGGTACGAGTGTAATATAGGCCTCGGCAGGCGCTTGGTCTGTTACGAAGAAGAAATGTTATTGTCATTCATGGAGAAAGATAAACCGGTCGGTAGGAAGCTACGGCGAAAGCTGGAAGAAACATACCTCTCGAAATGCGAAAACAACTTCGAGCGCTGGTGAGGCATTCGGGATGATCGTACCAGTGACAAAGATATTCATCGAATCGTTTGACTCGAGAGCCCAGGACATAAGTCCAAGGGCTACCGCTACACCACGAGGTGAGCTGGTATTGTGGGATGCGTGTGCCAGACTCGTAGGGGGCTGTGCTTCTAGGGGATCGAGGACATAGAGGGAGAAGTCTCGTGCAGGGTCCTGGAGGAGTTCCGGACTGACATGATGTGAGAACGCTCCTCGTGGAAAGGGCGATACCAGAGTCGGCACTCACCTGAAATCACAGACCGCGGCAAGGCATGCCTTGAGTGGGGCTCGTGCATAGGCAGGTTCATTCGTGGCAGACTGTGTTGTTATTTCACTGCATACAATCGCTGGAACTTGCGATGAAGATTTGGCCAGAATATATTGCGGATTGCTGTTAACCGTGTACAATACACGCACTGTTCCACAACCATTCAAGTCAGCAAGAGGTAGGATACCGATTCCCAAACTGACACTCACGAAAAACTCGTAAGGTTCTGGCTTCCATTAAATGGGATCTAGTCGGTGCGTAGCGCAATTGATATCACAATATCTGTTATTTGAGTCTGGCTTGAAGGAGACATATCGAACACGATCAACCCGTGGAAAGTCTGATACGACGCGGCTGTCACAGGTGTGACAAGACGCGTCTGGTGTCACGAGCTCGGTTACACCGGCCCGAGCGGGAGATCCCGAGGCAGTTGAGAGTGTCCTTGTTCTTCCCTTGAGTGTGGCGCTTCCGAGTCGAACCTGTTGGGACGTTCTATGCTCTTTTCCTTCATGCTCAGCGCTCAGCCTGGCCGGTCTACCAGGAGAACGCTCAGTGTGAAACATACAGATCAGGGGCATGCATGATGCAGGCGACTGCCATCAAAATAAGGCTTCAAGAATGTTCGCACTCCGACATTTGGCAGTTCAGCCTTTTGAGACCACCCTTCTCATTATTGTATTGCACATAGGACGATTCGGCCATCGAGTGCTGAGGTGAGCTCATCTTGGAATTTCCGAGCTTGCTTGCTGTTCGTTCTGACTCCAAGCATAACGCAGGGAATGCAGCCCGAACAACCCCGAGAAGCGCCGGAGGGCGGAGACCGCCCCCCGCAACTCAATACTCAACAGCTATCACAGTTAAACATGCTCGCTAATCGCCTTCGGGACTTGTTCAGACAGAATGGTTCTAGGCCTGAAGTGTTGGAACAGGCGATCAAAGTGCTTCGATTTGGATTGTCGATGCATCCGCGCGGCGCTGATCGTTCCGCTTACTTCAACGATCTAGCAGGCGCACTTTGGGAGAGATACAAGCGCGGTGGAAATTTAGATGACCTGAATGAATCCATTGAAATTCTTGGAGGTGCACTTACGCATTGTCCTCCTGGTCACCCTCTGCGCGCCGAGACACTCAACAACCTTGCCATCTGTCTTCAAGATAGATATAGAGAACAGCATTCGTCTAGTGACCTGGACCAGGCGATCGGGACCCAAGAAGCCGCGTTAGCTCTGCGACCAGAAGGGCATCCCGATCGCTCGTCTTCCCTGACAAACCTCGCACTTTGTCTCCGTGACAGATTCAAGGAAAAAGGTTCCACAGATGACTTGGATGGCGCTGTTGTTTACAGCAGAGCTGCCTTAGCTCTTCGTCCCGAGGGACATCATCTTCGGCCGTCATGCCTCAGCAATCTTGCCATCGCCCTTCAATACAGATACGAGCTGCATGACAACCTTGATGATCTCCAGGAGTCCATTCAGCTCCTTCGTGCTGCTCTCGCGTCGTATCCTCCCCGTCATTCTGAACGCCCAGTGGTACAATATAACCTGTCCTTGAGCCTTCATTACAAGTTCAGACAGGATGGTACTATTTCTGACCTTAATGAGGCCATCGATCTTCTTCGGCCTCTCAAGGAGCGCGGATCTCTTCGTCATGCCGTCTGGCTCTTCTACATTAACACCCTTGCCATCTGTCTAAAGGAAAGGTTCAGGCATCTGGGCACATCGGTCGACATCGATGAAGCAATTTTGCTTCATGCAATTGCAGTTGAAGTTTGCCCTCACGACCACTCAGAGCGTTCGACATTCCTTAACAGCCTTGGAGACAGTTTTACCGAGAGGTTTTTACTGCGTGGTCACCCTAGTGACCTGGAAAAGGCTATAGGGTACCACCGAGCTGCCTTGGATTTACGTCCGTCTGGACATTCAGACCGATCCTCATCTCTGAACAACCTGGCAGGTTGCTATAAGCTGAGATTTAAGCGCTTGAAGGAATTCGATGATCTCAATAATGCCATCAAATTCAACAGAGCTGCTCTGGAACTCCGTCCCGAGGGCCAGCTACGGCGCCCGACATCCTTGTACAACCTCGCCGATTGCCTTGTGTTGCGGTTCGCAGCGCATGGCACTTCCTCTGATCTCACCAGCGCCATCGAACTACTCAGGGACGCGCTGTCTCTTCGGTCCGTCGATCATTCTTCTCGGTCCGAGATTCTCCGTCTTCTCGCACTCAGTCTCCAGCGCAAGTTCGAGCATTTTCAATCCGTGGATGATCTGGATGAAGCTTTTCAGCTGTTTTCGGAGCTTTCAGAGTCAAAGGGAGGTGTATTGCGCTCTGATCTTCAGGCGGCCGCAGCATGGGCTGAATCTGCGGATAAATTTAGTCATGGCTCGACCATGACAGCATACCAGACCGCATTGACCTTTCTTGTCCGTCACGCCGCCATCTTTCCATCCTCTGTGGAACACTACCAGATCTTGAAGAGGAACGTGTCATCCCTGGCCGTAGACGCTTTTTCGTACTGCGTTCGTCACGGGAATATCAAGGTTGCGGTCGAGATTTTGGAACAGGGGCGGGCGGTATTCTGGACGCACCTGGTCCGTTTAGGCACACCTCTCGATGATCTCTCTGCCTTAGGTGCTGACGCAGAAAATCTCGCCGATGAATTCAAGCGAGTCAGCTCTCGTCTCCGAACCCTGTTCGATCAAGCATCAGAGCTTCAGTCAACGCAAACGCGGAAGCTGATCGCAGAGCTCGATGACGTTACATCCCGTATTCGCACTGTGCCCGGTTTCTCTCGATTCCTCCTGCCCCCCGAGTTCCCCGACCTACAAACTACTGCCAAGGACGGACCTGTCATCATCATGAACGCCAGTCGATATACTTGTGATGCGGTGATAATCCTCCGCGACAGCGATCCAGTCCACGTTAAACTCAACACCTCGAAAGCTCACCTCTCGACAATGGCATCCCGATTCCAGCGTGTTGTAGACAAGCCAAAGCTTGTTACCGCCAAGGAGATTGCAACCATCCTCCGTGAACTTTGGGAATGCGCCGTCGAACCCGTCGTTCAGGCTCTTCAAGAACGTTCCATCGCTCCCAATTCACGCATCTGGTGGTGTCCGACCAGTGACTTTACGTTTCTCCCATTACACGCCACTGGCCCTTATAGGAAAGGACAACCAAATCTTTTAGATCTCTATATTTCTTCGTACACGCCAACACTCGGGACCCTTCTTCGTGCAAGGAAGTATACACGCCCGCTCCTGGATAATCCACCGTTTGCGGTCGTAGGTGCATCAGAGCCACTGGGAGAGGCTCCTCTTCCGTCAGTCACCGCTGAGCTTTCCCTCGTTGCGGAACGTGTCCGCGACCATTCACGCGTCACGCTCCTCGCAAACAAAGATGCTACAATCGAGCGGGCAACAGACACATTCAAACGCTGCGAATGGCTTCATCTCGCCTGCCACGGCATCCCCGACAAAACACAGCCGTTTGATTCCTCCTTTGCGTTACACAACGGCCACCTGACGCTCAGGAAGCTCGTTCAATCCGACTTTCAGAATCCCGACTTTGCATTCCTCTCGGCGTGTCGTACCACCGTCGGCGATGCGACCACGCCAGACGAAATGATCCATCTCGCTGCGGCAATGCAATTTGGGGGGTTTCGCAGCGTCATTGGCACTATCTTGCCTGTGGACGATGCTGTTGCTGGCCGGATTGTGTCCGCTTTTTACACGCACCTGTTGGACGGGCCGTCCGTCCGTTTGGATTGTTCCATGGCTGCGATCGCTTTGCACAAGTCCTTGAAAGCGTTGCGCGGGAAAATACCGTTTGACCAGCAGATCGTATTCATTCATATTGGTATCTAGTGTGTACGACGATCTTGAAACTAGACGTAGTCATACTTCTAAAGATTTTGTGGATATACAGGCATATGAGCACTACACCATTTGGTCGTCCGAAATTGTGCCCAAGGCGATCTAAGCTTTGCATCGTCAGGTATAGCGTACGTAGTGTCCAGTGAAAATATGGATCCCATATTGTACATCAAAAAAGCTTGCACCGCACAGACTGAAACATAGCCACCAGGAGACGCAAACGTGATCCCATTTCTGGGGGACGTGGCTTTATAGACTATCGCTGCGCACGATATGAACACAAAAAACTCGATTTGAGCATCCGACCGAGTTATTTGTTTAGTCACCCACATGTAAGATCACAATAAGCACGATACGGTCGTTAGACGGTTGAGAAAGTATGGATTCGACGGTCACTCACTTTCTAGATGTGATGCGGCAAATACGACATGATCTGTGAGATGATTATAAAAAACACTAGAGGTAGACCCGACATGCAACATTGACCCACCGCGGACTCTACGTCATAGGAAAGTGACAAGCCGCACGTGTGATCATTATGGGAGAACTGTGGCTGTGTGGTCGCTCCGTGCGATCGATTCAAGTTGGACTGACAACGAGCCCTTTGCCTTCAACATCGTTAATATTGATGACTCGCAACGTTCTTCCGCTCGCCCCAGTTGCCCCCGACAACCGCTTCTCCAGTCATTCTTAACAACGTACTCCGGCCGGCTCCTCCTGCTGTTATCAGCAAAGAGGACTCATCAAGTACATGCCTAGAGCGCGCAAATATTGGCGATGAGGCTACCATGGACGATTTTTCAGTCCACAGTCTCAGAATGCTCAACTTCAACTTCAGCGACAGATCAATTACCACGGAGACCTTCACAATGTGTGGTACCCGCCGTGTGTGGGCAAAGGTTGATATCGCTGTCCTGGACGATGCCGAGTGCTCGCTTATGGTTCAGAAAGACAGGGTGAGTTGCCGTTGGATCTTCATTGGGCATGTCCCTGACGAGTCTCCAGCAGACCACAGTGACCGATGAACCAAAACCACAATTGATCGCTGAAGGAATTGCCCCATTCGTAGAGAACGATCGTCTTCGTGTGCCTCCTCTGCACAAGCAAACATTCCCTGCCATTACCATGGTTGGACCATGCCCAATCTTTTACAAGATCCCAGTCACACAAACCTTGGTTGATGCTCTGATCACTTCCCGATACCCAGTATTGTGCAAACCCCCTGTTCCGGACCCAAACTCGTGTCGTAGGCATGGCATCAACCCGCTGGAAAATCGTGGCATCTTCTTTCAGTGTTTGGAGGCTATGCGAGCGTTGTTGGTGAATCGAGTACTCCGGAAAATATGTGCTCACATCTTTCCCAGAGTACTCCACTCTCCAATAACCAATATCTCACTTTTTTGTTTTGTTTTAGCGGCACACGGGATGCGTTATTCTCCGTCGGTTGTACAACTAGTTCTTTTCTTATTGTATCCTTTGGTCTCAACGGACAATAGTGATGAGTTAAGTGATAAGATGATGATAGTGTCACTGTACACTTGACTTGAAGCAAGATACAAAATATCATCAGAAAGTTTTGCATCATTGGTATACCATGTAGTTTCCAGTGGAAATATGGATCCTATGTACATCAAGAAAAGCTTGGACTACGCACAGAGAGCGTTAACCCAGAGCCCAACCATTCGGTCTAACACTTAGTTTTCAGCAGATGCGGGTAACTGCAGTCTCTCTAAGCACAGTTTCGCAACGACCTCACCGTTCAGCGGTATGCTGTTCCCCTGAAACCCTTCTGGGTAGTTTACCCGTGGCACTTCGGGGTTCGTGAACGTTCTGTCAAGTACGTGTGCAAGCACGGCGGTTCGAGTGACGTTGTCAAGGTGAGCGGACGCAGCGATGCAAAACGGTGGTACGCACTTGTCGTTCCAAACACCATAGTGCACCATCCCTAGCGCTCGCGACGTGTATTCGTAGTCGTGTGCGAACCCTTTAGGGTAGAAGAACTCGATCACCGTCGTTTGTGAGGTGGGTTTCATCCACACGAGGGACGTCAGCCCGTTACCATGCACACCCATCATGATCTGCCCCCCCCAAAAAAGGATCGACCACCCAGTCAATGAGACGTATCTTGGTGATAGCTTGAATATCATGCACTCACCGTCGTCCGCGCAGCTAGACTGAGCTGTTCCGCATGCGAGAGCTTGTCCATGCTCACGACATTCACCTCGACTCCATACTTATCGCGTAGCTTGTACAGTTCCTCCACAAGCTTCTCGTGGTCCTCCTGGATCAGCTTCCGTCGGTTCCATTCCTGACGCGAGATGTAGGTGATGACGGGTTTCGATCCTTTATCAAATTCCTCGTCCACCCCACTAAATTTCGTCACGGCATCCCGGATGATGTTCCACCAGTGCAGACCTCCCGGTAGCGCGAACGCCTCGGAAGCGGTGCGACCTGTACGCAGGAAGGTTTCACCCTTCATCGCAGCTGAGCGATCGGAGAAAATGACACGATCGAGAATCATTGGCCGCCCTATCTCCGCGCGGTCCTGCCAATCTGCGGAGTATTCGGCGGTGACCGAGGGGAAGGCACTGCGGAGAACCCACTGGTTCATCGAGGCATAGTCTCTCCAATGGTCGGCGTCTGCGTGGGCGAACCAGATCCGACGCAGGGCGGGGAGTGAAGACGATCCATTGGCAGAGATGGAAGGGTCTAATGAAGAGTACGTCCGCCAGAACCCGAAGAAGAGCTCTGCAGACCAATGGTAGTAATGTGTGATGCTGAACAAAAAATGCAGTAATTCAGTAAAGTCTCGCGTCGAGTTATAATCAACGTACAATTGTGGTGGGTCGTTCACGATCCACTGAGCTGAGTGTCAGTTAAGGTGCATTTGCTGTCGTAAACCACGCACCGTAGTCCCGTCTACAAGATCTGCACTCGTTCCAAATAGCTCTTGTGCTTCGTCTGGCGTGACAACGCGAAATTCCCGGTCGGTTGGTAAACGGGCTGCAATAGCCTGGGCTCCGTTCTCTATATTGATGCCAGTCGACGTAATGGTGTTGCGATCTGGAACGAAGTCTGGGTCGTCAGTGACGACGAAGACGGTCCCGTTCAGCAAAAACAGGTTGTCAAATATCGTCCAGCCTTGAATACGGGGGTTGGTAGTAAATCAGCTTGGGAAGCAGGCCGCGCACCAGGGGCATGGGAAACTACGGTCGTTAATGGCACTTGCTTGGGGGTCCACATTATACGCGTACGCCAACGCTCTGATTCGGTGGTGGGGACTTGGGCGTCCTGTGAGGTAGACTCGAGATTAGAATCGTGTTTCAGGACGACCTTTTCTGGCACTAAGCGTAAAGGGCGTGATTCCAGGACACCAATGCCTGCTCTAGACACCGAGAGCAGTGCGAGGAGCAGGAGAGCGAGGAGAAAGCATTCGCGTCTCGTTGGCGCTGAGGCTGTGGACTTTAGCATCTACCGCCAGGTGAGAGATTGAGAAGACAAGTGGCAGGCTGAACTGAGAAATATTATAATGAATGGCAAGTATACTTATTTAACGAGCCGCCGCTCGTCAACAGGCGGTATAGAACCGTTTAGTTCGATGTTGCTGTTGATGAAATCCGTGAGCAAATGCTTGCTACCACTCTCGCAAAGGGGGGTCAATAACTTATTATGGATGCTATAGTGACCGACTCGGAGATCTGGGCAGATTTATAAAGTCCGCCCTGTCAACCACCGTGACATCATGCACATCGCTCAACTCATCCGCTCAGCAAAGTCTGGTAGCGATTGGACTGACAACGAGCTCTTTGCCTTCAACATCGTGATCCAAGATGTTGATGTCGCAACATTCTTCGGCGCGCCGCAGTTGCCTCCGACAACCGTTTCTCCAATCATTCTCAACAACGTACTCCGGCCGGCTCCTCCTGCTGTTATCAGCAAGGAGGACCGCCTCTTCTTCACGTACCTAGAGCGCGCAAATACTGGCGAGGAGGCTCCCGTGGACGATTTTTCAGGCCATATTCTCAGAATGCTCAACTTCGACGATGACAACAGATCAATTGCCACGAAGAGAGAGCTATCCTTCACAATGTGTGGTACCCGTGTGCGGGCAAAGGCTGATATCGCTGTCCTGGACGACGACGAGTACTCGCTTATGGTTCAGAACGACAAGGTAGGTTGCCGTTGGATCTTCCTGGGGCATGTCCATGTCCTTGACGAATGTCAAGCGTACCACAGTGACCGACGAACCAAAACCACAATTGATCGCTGAAGTAATTGCCGCATTCGTAGAAAACAATCGTTTTCGTGTGCCTCCTCTGCCCCAGCAAACATTCCCTGCCATTACCATGGTTGGACCATGCCCAATCTTTTACAAGATCCCAGTCACAGAAGCCTTGGTTGATGCCCTTACCACCTCCCAATACCCAGCACAGCCTACTATTGTGCAAAGGCTTGCGCCCCCCGTTCCGGACCCAAGCTCATATCGTAGGTATGGCATGAACCCGCTGGAAAACCGTGGCATCGTCTTTCAGTGTCTCGAAGCTATGCGAGCATTGTTGGTGAGTTGAGTACTCTGGGAAGTATTACCAATATCCCATTTTTTTGTTTAGTGACACACCAGGGATGTATTATTCTTCTGTTGGTTGTACGACTAGTTCTTTATCCTTTGGTCTCAACGGACGATAGTGATGAGCTGGGTGATAAGATGAAGGTTGGACGATGTCGAGTGATAGTATAGTGCTTTGCACTAAAAAGTGTAGTGTCGAGAATTCTCCGCAACTCGGCAAGAGTGTTTGCCATTATGTGGCTAGCCAAAAATTCAATAGAAAACCTAACCCTAACCATCTTCAAATGCACAATCATGGTCACAGCAAAGAAGTCACACATTTGACACAACGAACGCTCATTCCACTTCTGCCTCGGATTCCAGGAAGCAAGTACTTCAAAACAGAGCTCAAGGGGTGCGAGCCGCCAACTAGGTAAGTTTGTGCTACCCTTTGGTCCTTGTCCTCGAGGCTTATCATATGGGGTCTTATATTTCAGGGCCACTAGCTTAATTCGGGCGTGTTTATCAGATCATGATGCCAAGCCATGGACTTCGTGGCCGGGCAAATGGATTATTGGGCTGTGCATAAAGATGATGAAAACAGAGGATCTTGAAAATGGTCGTTTGGCTACATCCAGCGAGGTCTGAAATCTCAGATACTGCCCTATGGTCCTTGTACCTCCATGCTGGGCACAAAGATCAGAAAACATCATGGACAAACGTGACAGTCACATTCCTACTGGTCTTTTTTCACATTATTGTGGTGTTTTTTCGGCGACCAAATACATCCAAATACTGCTCTGCGAATTAATCACACTACACTTTTTAATGCAAAGCACTGTAACTGTACAATATAATTTCGTTGTGAACGAAAAAATGGGGGTCAATAACTTATTATGGATGTGACCCTCAGTTCAGTCAGGGGCCTCAAAAAGTCCCCAACTTCACGCACTGATGGGCCTCGCAGGCCGCAAACAAAAACAGCGCATCCCCGCCGACCCTCGGAATCTGAGCTGGGCTGATGGTGAGTTCCACAACCATCACCACGATCACGCTCACGTTTCCTCGCTCGCTCTACAGACGCCTCTCGTTTTGGCCTCTCTTACCTCTCAAAGTTCGGATGGGATGCATCCCAGGGCCTCGGGCCCTCAGGCGACGGGATGAGGACCCACCTCAAGGTCCAGCAAAAGCTCGATATGATGGGCATTGGCGCACAGCACCAACGAGATCCCAACGGTGTTGCGTGGAAGCAAAACAAAGAGTTTGAGGCGTTGTTGAAGAGGCTGAATGAGAGTGCAGAGCAGGAAAAAGGAGCTGACTGCGAGGGCGCGGACGGGGGGCGCGTGGGAGGGCATGAAACAGCGATGAGCAAGGCGTTGGTACGCGCACAGGAGAAGGAAGTAGAGGGGAAGTTGGGGAACGAGTCGTCTGTGACGACAAAGAAACGGAAACACAATGACGGAGATGATCCAGATGCCAGCGAGAACAATAACACGAGAAAGAAGAAGGAGAAGAAGGAAAAACGCCAAAAATCCAGTCCTAATGACTCTGCTACCCCCGCCATTGATCCCACTTCTGAACCTTCGTTAGCGCTCTCTTCATCGAAGCCGCAGTCTGATCCAATACCCAAATCCCGTCCGATGGCGTAAGTTATGCACACACTCTGATTTACCATTCTCATCCTCCTGTGTTCGGTCATAACAGTCATCGTGCGCGCATCCGGGCCGCAAAACGTATTGCAGGCAAATCTGCATCAGCCATCGCAGAGATTCTTGGGATTGCGCCCTCTTCGTCCGCATCCACACCGACGTCGTCCCCCGCACCCACACCACCATCCTCGTCCACTCCCACCCCCCAGCCTTCACTTTCGCTTGACAACATGACAACATCGACCAAGAGTGTCGCAGATTACTTTAAGGAAAAACTCCTCGCTCGCTCATCCTCTGCCTTTTCACCTGCATCATCATCAACATCCTCGGGGTCTGCTACACCCGGTCTCGGCGCCACCGGGCTGGGATTTGGATTGTCAAACGTTCCCCCACTCGACGATGATGGTGAGCCACCACGAAGAGGCATAGGAAGCCAAGCTCCCGCCGCTCCTCCTCCCTCGCAAGTGCCTGAATCAGGATCTAGGGATGCCGATGGTCGAGACATGGTGTCGGAGAAGCAGCGCTGGAAGGCGGAACGCAAGGCTGAGAAACGGAAACGACGAGAAACCGAGGCTAGCCAGGCTACACCCGAGGATGTGTCTACCGGTGTAAAGGAGCAGCTGGAAGAAGACGACACAGAAAGGGCGCAGAGGATGTCCAAGAAGGAGAAAAAACAGAAAAAACGCCGTCTCAATGGTAACGATGAAGACACCACCGAGAAAAAGCACGAGCACGATGCCCCGAGCGGCCCTCTACCAGAACCTAACAAGAAATCTAAAAAGGAACGCAAAAAGAAACATTCGTGAGAGGTAGACGACGTTGATCTAGTTTACCCGACATGACAAAAGGCAACCCTGCTATCCCATGTACATACCTTACACATGTTTTATCGACAGTAGATGCTTTGGCACGCAAGAGGTCCCGGTCCTCACTAGTGCAAATCATCACCCGATCTATTCCGGGTCTGACTAACCACTCCTATTTCAGTCGTCCCGAACTTCCGACTGCTTCCCCCAGATGTCAGAGCACGCATATAAGGACCAGGTTTCGAATTCGGCTTATACCCTCTTTCCTCCCTTCCCCCTTCGCCGGTGCACCCATTTTCCGAGTCCTAGTCCGGTCGACCAGTCCATCCACGAATCGTATCTCGAACCAAGCTCGACGACGTGCCCGAAGCTGGGCTCGTCACTTGGCGATCACGAGTCGGCCAACAATTATTCACCACATCAGCATTCGCGTCTTACCTAGCGGCCTGAGGCGCTGTCCGCGTCATTCGTCGAGTCCCGACTCAGTCTTCTAGCACCGGGCCCTAGGGTCTGCGTTATTTGGCCAGCGCACTTCCTGCGTTTTTTCTTAGGATCGACTCCCCCATCCAATCTTTCACCCGGGTCCTCACCCGATTGGAACTTGATGTTGCTTGTATCTCGATATCACGGTAGGAAAATTGGCTGACTTACATCTCCGTGTGGGATGACTTGTCCGGTCACAAGAAAGCACGACCTTGAGGTGTTACCAACCACCGGGAACAATACTCGTGCACCACGCGAGCCAGTGCTGCGTCATAGATACATTCCTTCAAAATACTATCGTGATTGAATGCCTACGCAAAAGGTACGTATGAACCTCACCGTCCTGTCTATGCATCGGTCTGGAAGGTAAGTCGTTGGAGTTGGCAAATCCAC
>JBBPSD010000365.1:0-27883 GCA_038093415.1 Xerocomellus chrysenteron | reverse complement strand
CGATGATAATACGAAGGCTGTCTAGAACCGATCCCCACAACGGCCCTGTAGCTCTCCGACCACAGCAACACCAGCATCGTCACCGCACTTGTCGACCCCGAATGCAGTCCCTCCACCGTCTCTCCCCGCGTCCTCAGAAAGCTCAGGCTACAGGTACGCACCAGTCGTCACCGCTATCTTCTTTCGACATGTTTTTCAGGTCATTCTCTGTGCCCTGCTCGCCTTGGTGCTCGCCGTCGCCAGGCCAAAAATCTCTAGTCAAACTGGGAACTATCATAGGAAGGCACGCCTTCCTCCGCCCTGTCGTAGCTGCCCTCACACGTCCTCTAATAGGCATGTTTCAGTTGATCGCTTCCGTCATGCTTAAAACGGACAATGCCCGCACTGAGTGGCGTACGAACCTCCAAAACGCGTTCAACGACCGACGTACGCGTATCCTCGACGTCCCACACATGTCTCTCACGTCTTTCTTTTCGCAGAGCGCGACCCCGACGCGAAAACCAGCAGATGGGTCCTCTTCATCGGTTAGCAAAACAGCGCGACACGTAAGGCTCCACCGTTTGTTCCTCGTTGTTCACGTTATTGATTGCACCGACAGTGGGTAGCGTGCTGGCATACGTGTTTTACTGGCTGGCCGTCATCGTCGTACTCGTGTATTATAAATTCCGAAAGGTAAAGTAGCCAGCGTTGCTCTCTCGAGCATCACGGTTAACATCTCGCTTCTTTAGTAGGTACGCACACAGATCCTTAGACAGGAGCCTGCCAACGGAGCGCGCAAACGCCAGCGGCGCGAAGCTCAAGAAGCCGCCCGAGAGACCGAGAGCCCGTCGGAGAAGGATCCGCCGGTCGATATGACTGTCCTGGTCATCCAGCCAGGCCATAGGTTTCCGATGGAATTCATGTGGGTAACAATGTGTGCGCAAAAGTTCGTACACGATCGCCCACAGTAGAATATCACGAGATTCTTACCAGCAACAACCCGTAAATACCAGATGCCCATGCTTCACGTTATGCAACCTGTCCAGTAGTATGCAAATTAACAATCAAATTTTTGAGTTTGTAGTCCGTGCGGAAAAAACGTCTTGTCTAAAACACAACGCGCACCGCGGCAATCTCAAACCTAGACTAACAGATCCAGCTTGAAGAGGCAATAGAGCAGCGTCGCGCTCTCACAAACAGGACATTCCGACCTGGCAACGATGGCCTGCGTGATACACCTACGAAAAACAAAAAGGTCTCCGTTCGTATACGTAACATCTCGCAACGAGCGCGCCGACGCACCTTTTACAGAAGAGATGGCCACAGATGGTCGCCGTCATGTCCTCACAAGGATCCCGAAGACAGATTCGGCAGTGCAAGCGAAGCGTCACGCTGCCCGTCCTCGCCGCGGCGGCGTCCTCGGTAGAGGCTGGCACGCGTGCCTCGCGCGTAAGAGGCCCCATCATGTCAAGAGATTCGAGGGACGACGAAGACGGTAGTCGAAGGGGCGTGCGGCCCGACGAGGGGGAACCCGCACTCGTGGCTACTGCGCGGTCGGGTATCCCATCGGCCCAAACAAACACGACTGAATTGCTGGACGAAGACGTCGGAGAACTTCGGGTGCTGTCAGCGGAGTCAGTCGGTCGAACATGTATACCATGGTGAGAGGAGGTGAAACCTTAGAATGGAGAATGATCCCGCGGCAACAGAAGAAACGGGAGACGGAGGTCGGGAATCGTTGTTTGTGGCAGTGTCAGTCACTTCGGAAGCCTGCAACTGCAACCGACTGGCGTCGCTGCCGTGTTCGGAGGGTGTTAGTGAAGGTGATGCATGTTGGCGTACAACATCCGGGGGTTCCTCTCTGTTGATAGCGAATGGATTTCCGGCTACCTCATCTAAAAGTTCGACCTGAGGAGGCATGGATGGTTGAGGCGACAAGGAAAGAGACGACTCCGTCTGTAGTGGGCTACTGTGAAGCTGATCGCCAGGTCCACTTGGTGGACCACCAATCTCCACAATAGATGACAATGGCGCGCCATCAAACTCCTCCAAAAGTTGTCGGGCCACATCCTCCCGGTCCGCTCCGGGAGATTGCGTGTCTGCTGGTGCTGAAGGAGACTCTTCATCCGAACTCGCCTGATGAGTCACAAAACGCGTTAGCACGGTGCGAAGCTATTATCTCGCACTGACATTTACGTTCCCAGCTCTTGGGTGGTCGTCCATCCTGGCACTTGTGGCGTGCGCGTACCTGACGTGCTGCGTGAAGTTATAAGGTTACTATAAGGAAGGTGGGTATGGCATGGCGATCACACAAACCTCGTCCATGTCCACCATATTTCTCGTGCCCACGCCGCAGAACGCACACGTTGGATGTGCAGAAGCTGAGTCGGCGTAATGCAACTCGAGACTGTTCTTGTCGATAATCATGCCATCGCAATCCCAACAGACCACGACCGGGTGGTTCGACTCCACATGCTGACGAACAGATTCAATATCAATGAATGGCAGTGCTTATGAATAAAATGGTCGTGAGAGTGAAAGGTCCTTACCGCGCAGAGGGCAAGATCATCAGCAAAGGATTTGCCGCACTTGCCACACGTCGGATGACCGAGTAGATGATCCTGCAGCATCTCATCCGAGCAGTACCAAGTCAGACAGAACTGACACGAGAACGACTGAAGACCCTCCAGATGCTTCTGAAGTAACGATCCGTCATCGAACTGAGTGTAGCATACCGGGCAATGGGGTCGCAACATGGCTGTGCGGGGGGCACAGACATGATCCCGAAAAGACTCTTCTGTTTCAAAGAACTCGAGACAAGGTGTACACTGGAACATATCGACGCGGTGGTCCTTAGGATCATCATGGTTATTCCCATCAGCGGAGGCGATACTTTCCGCATCATCGGGGACAGACTCGTCTGTGTCCGATGACAGGGGAGACGTCTGTTGACATATCGAGCACATGCCAGGCCCGAGGGAACGTGCGCAGGTGCAAGGGGGCGTGATGGTGGCTCCCTCGCCATTTGCATCTGTGGAAGAAAGTACACCCGTTGAGTGAAACATTTCTCCTTTGTCCAATGTCGAATGCGACGACCGAGGATGGGAAGCGGGTGGCAACTGTTGCTCGTTGACGGGGTTGTGATCACAGAACACCTCGTGTGCTTTCCTGAGGTCGTTGGTAAATAGCGCGTTAGTACAATAGCTGCATTCGAAATGTGGCGTGGTTCGTTGGTGCAGCCAGAGCGCTTGCACCCCCGGGAAGCTCGTACCGCAGAGGTTGCACTCAAAGTAGTGCTGAGTGTCCTGGTGCTGCAGCTGAACTGCCCGAGACCTAAAGGTGAGAGCACAATAGTTGCACTTGAATCTAGAATGTTTCGCCTCCTCGTGGGCGATGCAACTTTGCTCTGACGCGAGTACACGGCCGCAGTAGCGACACTTGAACGTGGATCCGAGTCGGTGCTTGGATTCACAGTGCTGGGAGAATGGGTGGTCGAGTGAGCATAACGGGAAAGAGAGTACTCACGTCTCGGAGGGCCTTGTTGTTCTTGAAGGAACGACCGGGACACAGGGAACAACTTGCAGGCATTATGACTGTCGCTGGTAGGCTCGTAACTCTGGTTCCCCGACATTACAGGACCCTTACTCCACCACAGCCACATCGGACTTCGAAGTCATGGTGCGTTTCGACCGACAATTTGACTCCAAATTCAAATACCGACACACCTAGGATATGGTCTACAGCGATACACACTACGAACCAACCTTCAGAACAGTTATAGATCCACAAGAAACAACGTGCCATCGTCAATGTGCATACGAGAACGCGATCTTCATCTCACTCCCTACCCCACACGATATGAAAAACGCGATGCCAGAGTGCGTGTATGGTGGTAGCACGGACCCCACTACGAGCGCGTCGATGCTGAAATATGACGCATGTTCATCTCTGTGGTGTTCCTTCACTGTCCTCGCATGGATACCAGACCATACACGTCAACATTGCGTTCAGGATGACCGAGATTGTGATATACGCCAGCCCGAGTTTACAAGGAGTGCTATAAAAAATTGGCGCCGGCCGTAGCGGTCGTCCAGTCGACCAGGATCCCCACGGCTGATCGATTGATCTAGCACGGGGTGACACTAGCACTACGAGAAGTCGAGGAACGATGTTCACCGCAGTCGGCTAATCACAGCATGGAGGGTACGACAATGACACGAGGGCTGTCCCACACAACTCAACAACGTACATCTGGAACGAAACGGTCAAGTTGACATTGCTTTCCTACAATAATCCGAGCGGGCTTACCATGAGAGGCCATCGGTCGTCTGCTGTAGAATGACGACAGCTGCCGCCCCACAAACCATGTATCATTGTGTGCGCCTGACGCGTGTGCCTCCCCGTCCGCGAGAGGCAATTCCGCGAGGTAGGGTAGTTGGCGGTGCTTTCTCGAGCATTTGCCTCATGGTTAACATCTCACTTCTTTGATAGGGACGCACACAGATCCTTGGATGGGAGTCTGCTGGGCGGACGCCAGTGACACAAAGCTCAACAAACCGAGAGCCCGTCGGAGAAGTATTCGCAGGCCGATATGGCTGTCGCTGGTCATCTAGCCAGGTCGTAGGTATCCACTCGGTCTCCGATGGAATTCATGTGGGCAACCTTTGTTTGTGCTGAAGTTCGTGCACGGTCGTAGAATATACAACGTTCCTACCAGTGACAACCCGTAAATACCATGTTATGCAAACCTTTCCGGTAGTATGCAAAACAACGATCATTTTTTTGAGTTACAGACAAGATATAACACATGGCGAGCACAGGTGATGATGCAAGAGCGATCTATACAAGTCCGTGCGGAAAAAACGTCTTGCAACACAAAACAAGGCAAGATGACCAAAACAAGACCAACGCGCACCGCCGTGATCTCGAACCTAGACCGAGAGATCCAGCTTGAAGAGGCAATAGAGCAGCGTCGCACTCTCACAAACAGGACATTCTGACTTTGCGACGACGGCCTGCGTGATACACCTACGAAAAAAAAGTCTCCATTGGTATACGCAACATCTCGCAACGAACGCGTCGACGCACCTTTTACAAAAGAGATGGCCACAGATGGTCGCCGTCATGTCCTCACAAGGATCTCGAAGACAGATTCGGCAGTGCAAGCGAAACGTCACGCTGCCCCTCGCCGCGGTGGCGTCCTCGGTAGAGGTTGGTACGAGTGCCTCGCGCGTAAGAGGCCCTATCATATTAAGAGATTCGAGGGACGACGAAGACGGTAGTCGAAGGGGCGTGCGGCCCGACGAGGGGGAACCCCCGCTGGTGGCTACCAATACCGCACGGTTTTCTCGGATATAGTCGGGTATCCCATCGGCCGAAAGAAACACGACTGAATTGCTGGACGACGACGACGGAGAACTTCGAGTGCGGTCAGAAATATTTGTCAGTCGGCCGAACGTGTCTACGGTGGTAAGAGGAGGTAATACCTTGGATTAGAGAGCGATCCCGCGGAGACGGAAGAAACGGGAGACGGAGGTCGCGTATCGTTGTTTGTGGCAGTGTCGGTCACTTTGGAGGCCTGCAACTGCAACCGACTTGCATCGCTGCCGTGTTCGGAGGGTGTTGGTGAGAGAAATGTATATTGCCGTACGCCAACATCAGGGAGTTCTTCTCTGTTGATAACGGATGAATGCCCGGCTACCCCATCTACAAGTTCGATTTGGGGAGGCATGGATGGTTGAGGCGACAAGGAAAGAGACGACTCCGTCTGTAGTGGGCTATTATGGAGCTCGTCTCCAGGTCCACTCGGTGGACCACCAATCTCCACAACAGATGACAATGGCGCGCCATAAAACTCCTCTAAAAGCTGTGGTGCCACATCCTCCCGGTCCGCTGCGAGGGATTGTGTTTCTGCCAGTGCCAAAGGAGGCTCTGCATCGGGACTCGCCTGATGAGTCACAAACGCATTAGCACGGTGCCAAGCTATCATCTCGCACTGACATTTAGGTTGCCAGCTCTTGGGTGGTCTTCCATCTTCGCACTTGTGGCGTGCGTGTGCCTGACGTGCTGCGTGAGGTTACAAGGATAATAGTTCATAAGAAAGGTGTTTATGGCATGGCGATCACACAAACCTCGTCCATGTCCACCATATTTCTCGTGCCCACGCCGCAGAACGCACACGTTGGATGTGCAGATACTGAGTCAGCGTAATGCAATTCGAGACTGTTCTTGTCGATAACTATGCCATCGCAATCCCAACAGACCACGACCGGGTGGTCTGACTCCACATGCTGTCGAACAGATTCAATATCAGAAAATGGTCGCGAGAGCGAAGAACCCTTACCGCGCAGAGGGCAAGATCATTCGCAAAAGATTTGCCGCACTTGCCACACGTTGGATGACCGAGTAGATGATCCTGCAGCATCTCATTCGAGCAGCACCGAGTCAGACAGAACTGACACGAGAACGACTGAAGACCTTCCACATGCTTCTGAAGTAACGACCCCTCATCGAACTGAGTGTAGCATACCGGGCAATGGGCTCGTAACATGGCTGTGCGGGGGGCACAGACATGATCCCGAAAAGACTCTTCTGTTTCAAAGAACTCGAAACAAGGTGTACACTGGAACATATCGACGCGGTGGTCCTTAGAATCATCATGGTTATTCCCATCAGCGGAGACGATACTTTCCGCATCATCTGGGACAGACTCGTCTGTGTCCGATGACGGGGAAGACGTCTGTCGACATATCGAGCACATGCTAGGCCCGAGGGAACGTGCGCAGGTGCGCAGGTGCGTGATGGTGGCTTCCTCGCCATTTGCATCTGTGGAAGAAAGTACACTCGTTGAGTGAAACATTTCTCCTTCATCCACTGTCGAATGCGACCGAGAAGGGGAAGCGGGTGACTCTGACCCTTCATCGTCAGAGGTTGATAACTCTTCCTCAACAATGTCCGTCAACTCTGGATTGCTTGACAACGACGAACTAATTTGCGATGGTGGGCGCTTGTTGGCGGGATTGTAACCACAGGACGCTTCGTGTGCTCTCTTGAGGGCGCGTGTAAAGAGTTTGTTGGTACAATAGTTGCATTTGAAATGTGGCGTGGTTCGGTCATGCTGCCGGAGCGCTTCCATTTCCGTGAAGCTGGTACCGCAGAGGTTGCACTCGAAGTGGTGATTTGTGTCTTCGTGATGCTGGCGAGCTTCTCGAGACCTAAAGCTGCTGGAACAATAGTTGCACCGGAACCTAGAATGCTTCGACTCCTCGTGTGCGAGGCGGCCATGCTCTGTGCTGAGTTCGCGGTCACAGTAGCGACACTTGACCTTGGGTCGGTGCTTGGATTTCCAGTGCTGGGAGAATCGGTGGTCGAGTGAGCATAACGGGCAATGTCTGAAAGAGAGTACTCACACTTCGGACGGCCTCGTCGTTCTTGAAAGAACGACCGGGACACAGGGAACAAGCAGACATCATGATTGGTAGAGTGCAGCCAAAAGTCTCTTTCGCACGGTTCGAGATAGATTACTTGTGCTCTGGAGTGTATACACAGGACGGCAACGTCTCGAGATGAAATGCTACCTCCGCTCCGCTCCCATCTGAATGTTCTGCGCCCGACGGGCCTCCACGCTCTGGAGATAACACGCCCACAGAATCCATCGTGTCTTTCTGCCATGCATTTCCCTCCGCCACACGCAAGATTAACATCTGTAGCGATACACACTACGAACCAGTCAGCACAGTTTGTAGATCCAGAAGAAAGTACCCACCATCGTCAATGTGTACACACATGAGAACGCGATCTCCGTCTCACTCCCTACTCCACGCGATACCAGAAGCGCGATGCCAGACAGCGTGTATGGTAGCATTGACTCCACAACGAGCGCGTCTATGCTGAAATAAGATGGCGCATATCCGCTTCCGTGGTATTGCTTTACTGTCCTCGCATGGCACGCCAACCGATACCAGATCATACCCGTCAACATTGCGTTCAGGATGACCGAGGTTGTGATATACGCCAGCCCGACTTTACCAGGAATGCTAAAAAAGTTGGCGCCTGGCATAGCGGTGGCCCAGCCGACCAAGATCCCCAATGCTGATTTGGCACTATGTCAACCGAGCGCTACGAAGAGTCAAGGAACGATGCTCACCGAAGTTAGCTAACCACAGCATGGAGGGTACGACGATGACACGAAGACTGTCCCACACGACTCGACAACGGTACATCTGAAACGAAACGATCAAGTTGACATTGCTTTCCTACAATCATCCGAGCGGGCTTACCATGAGAGCATCGGTCATCTGCTGTAGAATGACGACAGCTGCCGCCCCACAAACCATGTATGCATCTGACGCGTGTGCCTCCCCGTACGCAAGAGGCCCGCCCGGATAGTTTCGATCTGTCAACCACATTTTTTCACCATATAATCCGTCGCTGGCTATCCGAATCGTTATCAGGAGCATCACGCTGCTGAAGACTGCGTAGAACACGTCGGATTTCCGACGCTCTTTTCTACGACAGAGGAAAACATGGATGGTCTTGAAGTAGAGGCCCAGTTGGATGCCTGGCAGCGGACCGGTGAGACCGCCCGGCACGAACGTCGTCAGACTCACCATATAGGATGTTTTGCAGATTGATCCCCACGTAGAACGAGCTCTCAGATAACGTGGCATTCGAGACGGATGACATGGTCCAAGGGAAACTGCCTCTCGCATTTCCGAAGAACCTCTTTTTGTGATTTTTTTGTACTTGCACTATTCTCTATTTGGAAGTCGCTGCTACCCTAGACTCTCGAGTCTCGACGACTTCGATCATTCCCGTAATATGCTACCCCTGAGATGTTTCACTCTAACCTCCGCCGCGATCGTTTACCGAAAGCCTGGGAAACTCCACTATTCAGAACTACATAATGTCCTGCTTCAATTTATATAGAACTTCAGGGGCTGGACCGTGGAATTGGCAATTGTGGAGTGTGTCGTGGTTGGCAGGGTGTCGCATGATGTGAGTGTGATTAAAGTTGAGGAAACGTGGTGGCTGGGTCGTGGCGATCCGACTGTGGCCCAGTGGCTGCAACACTGGAGTGGAGCTCGATGAGTGATCGATCGTCTCGATACTTTTGAATCGATATACTAGTACTACACGGTGCTGTCACTTTGACCGTCGTTTGTGTAGGCTGGGTAGTCTCGGTGTGTTAGGACGGCCCGGCGGGATTATCTGAGTCACAGCGAGAAAAAGCTTTTTCAGAGGACCCTTGATTGCCTTTTTTTTCAATACCAGCTTTTAAGCTTAGCTCCGATTGGCCAACGAAGGAGTATCAAGCAGTTACGTCATAAACTGTTTTGCAGATATGATCCGGCCCCTCGTAATCAGAACGATTATTTCCTGACCTCGAAGTATCAAGTGTTCAAGTTGTCTCTCCAAATGGCGGAATAACTTGTGTCGAATAACATCCAGGCGCGTTGAACTGTTAACGGCGCCGAATTCCTAGAGTGGGCGTGTTGAATCTTGATACCTACTCTTATCTGAGAGTTAGAATGCATAAAATTTGGTTTCTTCAAGCGTAGTGAGTCTGTATGTGTAGAGAGGTATTTGAAGGGAGTCGCCTAACGATGCCCCCAGCTGCAGGACGCCAACAAAAATGCGAATGTGGTGTACCTCCGACTCTAGCTTCGTTTAGAAAAGCCAAGAAAACCGTATAGGCACTATATCGTCTTGGTACAGATTCCAGGAGAACTGCCTGAGCCATGTGAATCGCCACTGAGTCATTCCGAGTTACTACTGCTACTGGCCAACACACGAGGACAGGTGAGTTCCATAATGGACTGGCATTGCCAATGGTAACCACGTAAATACATCAAAACCACAGAAGCATCGCAATACTTAAATGACGGTAAAGGCTTGGGATGAAATACTACACCCTGTTTAGGCCGACGTATCGATGCGGAACAAACAATACAACAACGTCGGCGCCTCACAAACAGGACAGCGAGCGTCTTTCATAACCGCCGTAGAAATGCACCTGCATCCAATTCAGAACACTGGTCGGGGGGAAATTATTCAGGGCCACACGTACTCGTAACAAAACAAGTGACCACATGTGGTCGTCGTCGGTTCTTCGCAGTGATCTCTATAGCAGAATCTACAGTGGTATGACGCCGACGGTGAAGTGGTACCATTCGGCCGTCTGTTGTATGCGTGGGGGGTTACATGGTTTGCCTGGCTATTGGACCACTTTCTAGTCGGGCGCCTGAGAGCCGAAAAACGCGGTAATTTACTGACACCTGCATTGCAGATTACATATAAGGGGTAATTTACGCGTGAAAGGCAGAACGAAGACATACCGTTCGTCCTAAAACTGCCCGAACCTGGTCGAGGGAGTACAACCGGTGGATCGAGAGATGAATCACTCGACGCGGACTGCCTGTCCCATGCAGACTCCGACATGATGTTATCTTCAAACCGCACCTCACGGCGGCGTCCTCGTTCACCTATAGCAAGTCCCACGGAAGATAAAACGGGCGACGAGACACCAGGACTACGAGGTACTGGAGGGGACGATAGTTCTTGCGTCTGATGCGTGAAGGATAGATAAGCCCGCGCCTCGCGAAGATATTCTGGTGTCATGCTCGCGGAGATGCTAATACCAGCTGACTCGGGGGAGATAGAGCTGGGGCATAGCGAGTTGCTAGGATACAACGTCAATACATTGCGTATGCGACGCGAAGAAATCTGACCACGACCTTGCGCTACCAGTTAATTGTGTCGAGCTTGGAACCAGCAAGCTCAACTGTGGGACAGTATGATCGGATGTCGCAGTCTGACCTATGGAAAACGTGCTGTTTATCCCCTTGGACGAGGATTTAGAACGGTGATGAGGCGAGGATCTTCGAGAATCCGTATCGCTTGTCATCGTCCAACTCGATGTAGATGACGGGGATACTGCACCCGGATCAGGTAATTTAACGACGGGAGAGATCAACGGAGGGGAACGGGTAAAGGAGCTACTAGCATTGCTATCCGCGTCATCATGTTCCGCCGCAGTCACTGTGGTGATAGTAATCCCTTGAGACAATGAGAGCGACGGAGGTGGTTCAGGTCGTGGGCTGAACGGGCTGCGGAAGTCGCCAGAATGGACTGTCGGAAGGCTGGGTATGAGGGGTGTCCCAACCGCCGGAAGCGTCGACAAGGGAGAGTGATCAAACTCGGGAGATGCCTTAAGATCTTGGTCAGTGTCCAGAGATAGTGATCGGATCGTCACATTCCACGGGTGACCATCGGTAGGAGAACGTTGCTCAACAGAAAGGGTGGAACTGCGCGAATGCGACCCCAACGAGTCACCGGATTCTGCGGTTACCCTTTGAGATGTAGGGCTAGAGTAACCACTCTGACTGGGAGGTAGGGGGATGAATGACGCATATGGGAGATTCGCACTACCCTCGAAGCCCCAAACAGGGTCGAAAGCCCGAGCACTCAATAGGGGACTCGGAAGGCCATCAAGTAGTACCTTGTTCTTGTGATCGGGCTCTACGGCCGAAATATCGGATCGTTCCTGATCACCAAAGTGTGGCGGACTGTGGACGGTGAAAATATGCTACAAGGTGAAAGTGGGGTTATCACCAGGTTATTAATGTCAAGTTCTAGATCTCACGTATTGGTACGCATCCGCGTCAGCAAACCTGATATTGCAATCTTGGCATTTGGGATGATTGAAAAAGTGCTTGATATGATTCTGTAAGATATCTTGGGTGTCAAAGTGCCATTGACATAGGTAACAGTGACACTCGGGATGTGTAGAAGCGCCATGCTGCACGATCCGAGGTCAAGGGGGGACCAACGACAGGTCTTATCACTCACGTCCGTATAATCAAATTGGTTTCTGAACCCAACGCCACATTTCTCGCACTTAGGATGTTTCCGCGAACTCGAGTAGTGAATAGCGAGTTCTTCCCGATCGAAAAATTCACCCTCACATACATCACAAGCGATACGCGGATGGGCTTCTTCGGCGTGCTGCGAATCCTGATTCGTGATTTCACTATAGCCCCAAGCAAATGAGACACTTACGGCGGTATACATGTCGTTGTTCTTGAATCCAAGATGGCATTTCTCACAGTGAGGGTGGATATCACTGGGGGAGTCCTTGTAATGTTCAAAGAGTTGATCTTCCTCGGCATAGGCCAAGCCGCATGAGTAGCACGCGTAAGGGGAGCGATGCTGCTCCAGGTGCTCCTCCAGTGCTACCATATCCACATAGATACCATCATGACAAATGGGGCACGAATGAACTGTAACGACATGGACGTCGAGTTCCGTCTGGGACAAACAAACCTCGTGGCAAACGTCACACTGAAAGCCGCGGGGTTGATTTGTAGCTGTGTGGGCGCCTACACCAGGCTCCGCGGAAAATGGCGGCTTTGGGCTTGGCTTTGGAGCAGCGGGATGAACTAAATTTATATGCTAATGGGTCCAAGTAAGCATCGGGAGATCATTTAACTTCAAATCGGGAGACTTACCGAGCGTAATGCATTATCGTCCTCGAAGCCGAGACGGCAGGAAACACAGACTGGATGGTAATTGTCTGCGGCAGCGAAGTGAAGCGTGCGCTCCTCCTCCGTCCGGTATCGTGTCCCGCACCTCTTGCACAGAATAGGACGGGAATGCTCGATCATGTGATCAGACAAAGTCTGGACATCTCTCAAGATGCCATCTTGACATACAGCACACGAGTGGACGGTGTCGACGTGGTCTTCGAGCGCGGCTGTTGAGGGGCAGATAAAGTGGCAAATAACGCACTCCGCCCGCGCAGGATGCTTCGCAGCCGTGTGGGCTTGCAAGCCCGCCTGAGCTTTAAATTCTTTCTTGCAAAGATCGCAGACAACGGGACCTTTGTCGTGCGAGTTGGAGGAGACACTCTTGTTGCTTATGGACTGAGAACTCGCCGGGAGGATGACAACTGGACTGGAGCTTGCTTGAGAAGCGAGGGTGGCGTCGGGAGGGAACTCCACCTGACGACTGCTCAACTGAGTCTTTTGGTGCGCTTGCTTGAAATGGTCATTCCACTCCATGAGGGAGGAGGATAGGTAACTGCACTTCGAGCATGAGATCTGCCCGTGGGAGGACTGATGCATTTTCAGCTCAGCAAGAGAGTCGAAGTTTACTTGGCACTGGTTGCAACGATGTATAACACGCTGCCCAGCCACGTCCGACTTGTTGGTTATCACATTGCCGTTCACGGCAGTTGAAGATGGAGAGACTCCGCGAATCTCTGGCGGGCGAGCAAGTTCTTCGGAGCTTGCGAGTCTGCGGGGGGACGCCGAACGGGGCGGATAGTGTCGTTTAGCATTCCGATGGGCGGACAAACCACCTGGAGTGGTGAACTTCTTGTTGCAGATGCAACATTGGGTAGCGGAGACAGGTTGAGGAGGGGGGTGTCCCACGGAGTTAAGAGGTTCTTTCGAATGTACCACCGACATATGCTAGAAAGTGGACAAAAAGTCAGATTTTGATGGCCCCTGACGAACAACCAGCTTACGTTCGTCAATTCGCTGATTTCATCGAAAAAAGGCTTTTCGCTGGAGGGGCAAACAAGGCAGAGGGGCATAGGTGGTAAGATCGTTGTGTCTGTGATGGCTTGCTCACCCCAGGTCCAGTCTTATAAGAGACCGCTGCCCCAATACACGACTCCGCCGCGTGTTCCGAAAGGGCTGCTCACCTCACTTCGTCATCTGGCCCAGATGCGGATTTGTGTTTCCAGAAGCCATAGCCCACAGCATGCTTTTCCAATGCGTACTGCTGTACTACTGCAGAAATTCCTTCTCCACAACCTGACCAACTTAATGGCAGATTGAGATCCTGGTGTTCAACCTTGCGTTGCACGAGGTGGGAATCGACCGGTCCTTAATAGTAATCCGTTTTATGAAAATGGGCTTCTGCATGGTGGAGCTCCGTGACGAATTCCGCTCCCCTGACTAAAAAAATTGATGACCAGTGGCCCGGGCACTGGTATCACCGACGCGCCGTGTTGGAGTCACTGGCAACTTCGAGTCAATATGCGTAACATCCCATGTTGAAGGCGCCTGAAATTTTCCTTTGAAGTGTTCCACTGAATTTTGCTCGAGCTGAGTTCGATTACCGGTAAAAAAGAGTTTGAGCTCACTTTACCGCTGTATCGAGTTCGAAGATCGATTCTAGAAAGGACCCTGACTGTCAAAATGTCATTTGTTTGGAATTTGCCGGTGAGTTTGGACCACCGCGACCTTGGAACCAGTAATCGAACACGATCATTCTGAGTCCAGGTCCGGGTCCATGCTGTCCGGATCCGAGTCGTCTGGGGCACAGATATGATTGGGCTGCTGCGTCTTCAAGTTAGCACGTCGACTGTTACTCACTTACCTGGACCAACTTCCTATATCGACCAACAATCAGCAGGCTGGAGCGTATCAAATCGGAACGATTCAAGCTTGATCGATGATCTCCTGGGGGCCCTGAAGAGGAGATGCGTACTCCATCGTCAAGACTCACGCTAACGTCAACTTGAACAAATTTCGGCCCCGTAGAACAGGTTTTGAACACATCTGAGATCCAGGTTCGTTTCATTACTTCGTTAGGGACCGCGATACGCGATATTTCACTTTATCACACCTAGAAAGATCCTGCTCTCTTCAGGCATCGCATTCTCTTACGCCGTACTTTGGGCTGTCGCAAGATAAGATGCCTTTGGGTGAGATTCGCCAATCTTGTACTCAAAAGACCATTTCGCAGCCGAACCCAGATCCCATGCAGCCATCGTGAAGGAATCGCCTGTAGGATGACCGAGCTTTTGAAGATCAAGCCCCAGATCTCAGCCTCCACCCTATCCGTATCCATGTTTGCCTTCAGCTGGTCGCTCGATGTATTCCTTGCACTAGACAACCTGCCTTCGCAAAGCCCATCTTGATGCAGGCAATGCAACAAGACGGGCTTTGTGACCAACTGGTACAAACGAATGTAAGAACATGAAGAATATATCCATTGTGCCGTCCTTAACCGTGTACTCGCCCCCAAACCCACATTAACTCGACCACGTTGCCACAGGCTTATGCATTATCTCTACCGATATCAATGACTTTGAGGGTTCTGCAGATCACCATCAATATTCTAGGCGATGAAGACATTATTGTACTGTTCAACTGCTCGCTACCACTGGCTAGACAGTCGCGGTGGCACGGCTTCTTATGTCTGCTTCAGTGAAGCAAAGGTTCTCATCCACGCGCCGTGGGAGCCTTTTCTATGGGAAGGAAGCTAGCGTCGAGCAAGCCAATAGCACCCAGCTCAAACCACACCTAGACGTCGACAACTATAGCAATTCATGTATGAGGCAGGTGTGAAGCGGACTATGTAATTGCTTCTCGCCAACGACTTGCTTGACCCGACGCTTCACGGCTGCCATCAATCGTCCATCCGACCACTTCCATAGCTGACATCCACTTCTGATACTGTCTCTTCTGGCTGAGCGTGAGGCCGCTGCTCTCGCGTGACTGAGTCGCAGTATGAGTGTAGTGTGTTTTGCGGCCGGGATGTGATAAAGACGGCGTCTTCGAAGGCTAACATCCCCCTAGTGCAAAGTCGCACTTAGATCATAGATCTCAGGTGGAAAGATTCAGGATCCAACCGTCCGAGCGAAGTTGTAAATGCATTCGGGAATAGTGTTACATACATACATAGTTAAATACTCAGGCTGTACTAAATTCGCACACCCGTAGATGGTGTGTTTGCTTGATGAATTGCACCGGAAATTACCAATCATCAAGTTCCCGAAGTTTTAGTTGAGGAAGAATTGGTAGGCAGTTCGCCATGCTTTGTTTCCGCCTCGCTCGATGACATCCTGGGCGACACTGGTAAGCATCCGAATCTCGGAGGTACGCTTTTCTCAGAGCTTACCCCATGGCATGGGATTATCCGGTCAAAGTCCCAGTCAGCCACCGTCTTTGCGTGGCGTTTCATCGCTCTACAGATGACGTTCAAGTCCAGCCAAGAGCTAACAAGACAGGTACTGATTCAACTCACTCAACGTCAGTGGTGACACCTTGAATGACTTTCTGTTGAGCCCATGAATCCGGCTTCAAAGTGGCTTGAGGGATCCATCTGGATGATTTCGAGTACTAGGGACAGATAAACCGGATCATTCGACGAATGAATTCATGCCACTCACTTGTTCAGTCGCTGGTAGATTGAACAGCAGGTCTGCTTGAATCAAAGACTTGGAAGCGACGTGAAAGAAAGCCACATCTTTATTTCTGACGCCAGAGAAATAACTAAAGTTGGCTGAGTCCATGCTCGGTAATCTGTTTTTCCTTGGTGGACGTACCAGTGCTTGATCTTTGAAACGGGATTAATTATGCACTGTCCAGGGTATGCCAAGGTTACTTACATCTTCTTCAAAGCCATACTGCGTGTTGGGTGGATCGCGACCCCAGACTGACACAGGGTCGTAGTTCACATCGCTGTACCACAATGACTCGAACCAAGAGCAAATACTCACGTCCATCAAACGGGAACGACTTTTCTGTCATTCTCTTGACCGTATCTTCCACTCCAATGACCTTTGCATTAGGAAATGCCATTTTGAATTCCAACAGATAGAGATGGTGGACGATATCCGGATTGATGATGTACCTGAGAATGTGTCGATACGAAAAAGTAACAGCATTCAAAAAAACCTACTTGACGGGACCGAGCTCATTGATCTTGGTTTTTGTTTCATGGTCCAGAGGGGTTGAGGCGAGCAACCAAACGCCTCCGTCTCTTAATTTGACAGCCGTCGATCTACCACCGATAGGAAATACGCCATATCTAGCAAACGGACTAGAGGAGATATAAATCGCTGGGTCGCTTCGTTCGGTGCAGAACGAACCGGGAGAACGTCCAAACACCCTTGGTAACCTGTTTGACCACATGGTAACGTAACTTGGAAATTGGAAGTGAAGAAATGTTACCTCGCGGATAACGGTGTCTCCCATACTTTCTTTGGCGATTTCTTGACTGGAAGATTCGGTGGAAGCCTTCTGAGGTGGAGGTTTGCGGTGAGGCCAGAGAGGCGCGGTAGAGGGCAGGCCCATAATGATGACGTCAGACTGGCGCCCTGACTACGCCCAGAAAACGTGAATGATCGCGGTGTCTTTTATGCGTCGAGATAGGGTAAGAAGACCGAGAGTGAGTGTCGTGTTTTTAATCATATTGTACATACGCGTAATGCAACTAAAGTAAAAATGATGGTACTAGAGTTCCCGGCCATTGGGAGCACTCCGATAAAACGTGGGCGAATCATAAATAAACGCGTCGAGCTCTGAATCAGTACCGCTATCATCCCCAGAATCGTCCGAATAATCATTCAGTTTGCCAATATTAAAGACGTCCGTGAATGGCGTCTGAGGTGCGTCGTTGGAATTGTCCGTCGATCGGGCGATGATGGATGCCACGCGTTCCTCCAATTGCTGGCTCGGTACCAAAATACGGCAATGCGGTTTCGTGTTTTGGAAGAATTCACTCAGCTCGTGAAGGTCCTGAACTAACACGCCAAGGTCTTCATCCAGTGCGTCGGCGAACGAAATAATCTGCGAGCGGGACTCTAGATCGATATACGATGGACGCAGAGTACCGATGCACGTTTGCGCGACTGCCATCATGTTGTTCCTGCAAATGGATCTCCGGGATTTGACTCGAGGGGTACACCATCCCGAATCTTCGGGAACGCCAAAGATTTCTCCTTCGTCTATAGGGGTGGTATTGAATGAGGTATGCATGCTCATCCGGAGAACGTTGTGGGAATTTTGTCCCCCAGACACCCTTGTTGGCTCTTCAAGAACGTCAAGGGCTTCGGCAGCCAGGTCGCCCTCAACAAGTCGCAACAACGGCATGAGGTGTTCGGTCGCAAGCGAATGATGTGCGTTTCGCGGGTCACGTTGCTGGAAGAACGCCTTCAACACTTGCATTGTGTGAATGCGTACCCAATTCTCCTTGTTGAGAACCAGGCCCAGAAGAAGCGTGGCAATATCCGACCAGCACGTAGCTGAGTAATATTCGCGAAGCCCGGCGATAGACTGCCGAAGGAAGTCATCCTTGGTACGGAAGCGATTCTTGACGAATGAGGTCATGATGCGAGAGATAGTGTCCTGGCCTTCTTGTGAAGCAAGGTTGGCGATGGAAGTGCAAAACTCATCGAGGGTAGTATCACGGTTGTCGCCAGACATAGAATGCAAACACCACGGAAGGGAGAGGGCGAAAAGGTCGCAAACACGACGTTCGGAGGGTTCAATGAGTCGGGAGTCTGAGATTCTAGTCAGCTGCTGGAGGGCCGCGAAGGTGTCAGCCATAGTGGTGGCCGAGCGCAAGCCGCTCAGGAGGCATGTTTGTAAGCTGTACATATCGTTCCAAGACTCCGGACGCTGAGCGAGTACTGACTCGACGAACTCTGCGTTCTCTAAATCCAACTTGCCAAGTAGCACAGTTAAGAGCTTGACCGCTGCGGCGAATTCCGATTCAACAACCGTCAGGAGACATGATGCTGTTGCCCAGAAGAGACGAGGGAGGAGAGCGGGATTGAGATCATCCGAAGCCACGGAAACCAAAAGCGTGGAGACGATCGCCTCAGCAAAGTGGTGGAGCTCGGCTTCATCGTCACTGATGGTACTGCATAGGCGACTGAGTATATGCCCGAGGACGTCTTGAGAAAGAGGGACCTTCAGCAACCGGAAGACCTGAAGAGACCGTCTGGCGATGCTGCGAATATGACAATGTTCAACGTAGGGTATCGACAGGGCAGCTAGGTTCTTTGCCAGGTCAGGGACGGATTGCCCAACGACAGACACCACTTGATCGACGATGTACTTCATGCGAGGCATAACTATCTCCTCTGCATCACTTTCTGACCAGAAAAGGGAATCCCCCTGGCCCTCCATAGTCGCGATGATCGACAGCAGAGACGCTCGTGCAGATTGTCCCACTTTGTCAGTGGTTGATGGATACCGGGGCACGCAAGCTCTCATCAGGTGAAACAGCATACGACGCGCAGCTAATCGCAGCATCGAGACCCTGTGATCCAGATGGCAGAGGATGGCAGACAGGATGACGGGTATCTGTTCGTGGTTGGTCCACATGCGTTCGAGCGAGACAGAGCCAATATACACCATTGCATACTGAGCGGAACCCAAGAGTTGGCGGGGCTGATCGTCCGCGAACAGCACATCCAGGTCCGACCACAGTTCGAGGTCCTCTGGAGTCGGTTGCTCCAGCCGGTGCTCAAATGTAGGGAGCATCCTTTCTGGCCCGCAAATGCCGCATAGCTCCTGGAAGATTTGTACACCCGCCGCCGAACGAGACAAGCACGCGATAACCTCGGAGGCACACTTGACGAAGGCATGTGTAGCGACCTTGAGGGACTCGTTGACCAGGAAGGACGCAATGGCTCGCCCGGCTAATGGGTCCGGTACCTCAACAAGCCGGGCCCAAATCGAGGCGATTTGCTCGGGTTGTGCATCGCCAAATCGTTTGGTAAGAGCGAGCAAGTGATACACAACCAGACAACCCTTCGATGTCAAGGCCAACTTTGATGTGTCAGACGCACTGATCGCGAGGTTTGGCATCCAATGTTCCAAGCCTTGCAGCATGAGATGACAAACTCTTTCGTTACCATGGCGGTGGACACGTAGGAGTAGTGCTGTGACTTCCGTGAGGATGTCAAAGGCTTTCTCTGGATGCTCCCCTGTAAGACATTCCCCAACTAGTCGATGGGCTTGAAGGTAAACGCTCGGGGTATGATTGGCCACCATCGTTTCGAACTCGGCCATGGCAATCACGCCTGCGGACTGCTCGTGAATGGCCACAAGAATGTTGAATGCATATTGCCGTATGGTGATGTCTCCATGGCATAGGTTCGCTAGCCCGAGGCAGGCAACCTGCGCAAATGTGAAAGAGTGGCCAGGTGGGTTGCAGATCACATCCACGATGGTTTCAAAGAACGTGGTACTACTCAGTGCGGTGGTCGTGGCATCACAGAACCCTCGACGAAGGACGTCTACTAGTAGATCTGCGCTGGGGTGAGGGAAAGTGAGGAGAGACCGTAGTGCTTTTCTGCAAAGGAAACAAATATGTCAAGTGCAGCTTTCATGACAAACAGGCAAGCTTACTTAGCACAGGTCACCAGTGGGGCTTGGGCATCCTCAAACACAGCGTGAATTCGATCCAGAATCTGAGCAGCTTCAAGTGGTTTGGGAGGATCTGGAATGGGACGTTCGATCGGAGATTTCAAATCAGCAGTGTTGGCCGAACGATAAGCCTTTTGCTACGGCACCCAATCAGTAAGGCATTGCGCTCCGGAGGAAACTACAACTTACACAAAGAGACGATAGGGCACCGACAGACGCATGCGACAACAGCTTGGTCTCATGTTGAAATCGCTCGCCAGCGTCTGACTCTGCCTCAGGATCTTTTATGGCTGCAGCAGCCGCCCTTTGCATCAAGATGAGCCTTGTTTTGGCGGATTCATTCTGTGGACCATATTGGCACCATTCTTCACACATACGGTATAGAGAGAGATGGATATCGGGAGGGGTGCCGTCCACCTCAGGAAGATCCTCCGAACCATCGAAAAGACGCTCAACGAGCCCGCAAAAATAGCGCCGCAGCCGTTGTAAAGAGTAACTATCACGATTGTCGGGTACAAGTAGGAACGCTTGTGTGTTCCTAACAAACTTGAGCGCGTGGGACAAAGCATCTTGTTTGCTCGACGACTTTAGAGAGTGAAGGTGTGGAGCGGTGAGGTAGTAGATCCGACCGACTGCTGAATGCAGACGAGCTTGTCGACGAGAACGGATCCCGGCCGCAGGCGAACCTGGCTTAGTGCGACCTTCGTCGTAAAACTGACGAGACGCGAAGAGATTGAGATCCTCTAGGAGTTGAGGATACCCTTCGACAGGAAATGCACTGATAGACAACACAGCTGCATCTCGGAATGGTGTATAATCGGCGTCCAGGAATGGCGTCAGGTGCTTAAATAGGTAGCGCGTCGTCGACATTCTCTCGCGCTCGAAGTTTGATTCCGAGGGCGCACGGGTATGCTCACGACCTGCCTGCGTCATCGCCAGTCGATTCTCCGACACTGCTGCGGTGGAGCAGAGCACCCTAGTCCAGAGGTACCACTGGTCGATAAGTGACATATTTTCTTTTACCATCTTGTACCCGTCTCGCTCTGTCGAGCGGGAGGATTGCATGCGGCCGCTGGAAGATATTCCAGCAAGTCGGAGCATCATGGGATGATACCGTGAGGTCGCCGCTTCGACAACAGCCCTACAATTTGGGATGAGTTTGCCGGAGCTTGATAGCGAAGCCCGCATGAATGCTGGATAGATGAAGCGCCATATCTTGCGGTCTTTCTCTACGCTGCTGTCCGCAATTCGGAGAAGAGCGTCTGGCTTCGCGGACCTCCTCCACTGCTGGAGACGATCTAGCTCGGCACGATCGAGCAACTCGTCGAAACCCTGAAGGAAGGGGCATTCTTTTGTGTCGTTCTCGAACAGTGATGAATATAAGGATGAGAAAGGAGTGGGATTATCGGCTGAGGTGCCCTCTGGAGCGAGATCCTTGCAAAGGGGAATGAGCGAGCGTACCAGCTTGACACCAGCACAGCGGATGGTCATCACTTCATGTGAAAGGAGGAAAAGAGCGCCGAGTGCAATCCCTTCGGCCTGCTGAAGAACAGCCTGCAGATCGTTCCCGTCCAGGTCCTGCTTCGGCTTCTGAGAGAGCCCGATAATCCACGTATCCACCACGCCAGTCCAGAGATTTAATAGCCTCGCACTTTCAAGAAGAATCCGATAGCCAGTTCCCTCCCGTTCGACATTCTTGGGATCAAACAAGAACGCGGTGAAGCATTTAAGTACCGTTGGCGCAAACAGCGCGTCTTGCATGAACCTTCTCAAAGCCGCCCCTGCAACTTCGCCCACCCGCGGCTCGACATGCACGACGCCACGTAAAAGCATATCGACCGCGTCGGAAAGAGAGATCGATGAGGTGTGTAAGCGTGGCCATGATTGATAGCATGTCTGCAAGATGCTGATGTGTGAAACTAAATGGTTCGGATACGCGAAGGATCCTTCTGGATGCCGACGGATAACCAAATTATGGGATTCCTCGAATGATGATGCACTACTAGGTGCAGAAGAGCGTGCCAGCGACCATTGTTCGTCAAAGACGGACATATGACCAACCACCTTGAAACACGCTTGTGCAATGGTAGAGGTTGCCGCACCGAAACGGTTGACAAAGTCCTGAATGCCAGGTTTCGAGAGAACAGAAGTCAGAAGAACATCGGAAGAGGAAGGGTAATCGTCCCATGAAGGTATCGTCGAAAAGTCTGCACTAGATGGCCATGTTGGCGTTGGTTCCTCGCGTTCGAGGCCATGTAATGTCAAGAGGGTCGCCTGCACCAAGATCCCAACACGCTCGGGGGCCAATGCGCCGCTCGTACTAGCAGACTCTTGCAGGAGCTCCATGCAGAAGTCGCGGCCATACTCGAAATAACGAGAGACGATAAAGTGGACAACACAGATGAATGGCTCAAGGTGTTCTTCAGGTGGAAAGACGGATGACCGTCCCGTAGGGAAGAAGTGCTTTAGGAGCCCATCTAATTTTGATGTGGTGGTCGATGCAGGCTCTTGGCAACGGTAAAGATATGTCCAGAGCAGGCGGACTGTCCCATTCAAAATGGGGATGCGGTACGGTTTGTCCTATGGAATGGGCATATGAGTAAAGTAAGGTTGAGCAATCGAAGTAACTCGAAACAACACCTTCAATTTACTGATTCCGTACTCAAAACACGCCATCCAGTGTTTTAGGAAAAACTGATGTGGTGCCACGCATAGCGCTGTAACTGCCAGGGGATATGCGACATGCCAATATCGAGGCTTTGACATCATCTCCTTTGCACGAGGGTAAATCTTCTCGATCGCTTTCTCCCACTGCGGGTGGTTTACTTCTGCTTGAGCCGCCTGCAAAAAAATTATTCGGATGTCATCAACCAAGGGATCGTGGTCTCACCTTGCCAATAGGGTGCAACAACCTTGTGAGGGTTTCTGCAAAAGCTATTTTGAAACGTAGACCGTGTGCGTTCTCGAATGATTTTGCCAAGGATTCCATGAATTCAGCACCTTCTTCGAATGCCTCTGGGGGCCAAACCTGTTGATCGACCACATTAGACTCCTACAATGAACCACACATATTTAGACTTACTTTAATTTGTACATACCGCAAACCTTTCACTAGGTTCTCGAACTTCGTGTCCAAGTCCTTCGCGATTTGTCCGTGTGCAACAGGGGCAAGCTCGTTGAGGAACCGATCTGTGACACTCAGAAATCTGTGTCAAGGTTAAAACGAAATGGATATTAGTAGTAAATATATGTGCTTCGGCAAGGGAAGAACCCACCTTAGGCCAGCTAAACATCCTAGGACTCCCGCATATAAATCTGCGCACAGCTTGTAATTTGGATTCATGCTCAACAGCGGCCGTCTGAATTGTTCAAAAATGGTCTCCTCCAGGCTATACCCCATCGTATCGCTAAGTGCATTCGCAGGTAGCATGGAGAGAACGGCTGCCAGTGCTCTACACATAACATAGATTGCAGCGAGAGACCCCCGTTCAGATATTTGAGGGTGCCCAGATCGGTTGGTTGGAGAGTCTCGTATGCCCCGACGCCAGCGCATGATGGTGTCTATGACATTCTTGGCGCGCTTCTGTGCGATCTTGCCAAGGGATTGAAGGAGTTCGTCGAATTGTGGGTCGAGGGCGGGACCGAAGAAGTCAGTCAACATCGGATCACTGTCCTAAATACCAAACAAGCATGTGTCAATAGCGAGTCATGACGAAAAGATACGATAATTATAGAAGGTCCGCGACGCGGCATCAAATCAGAAAATGCATACCGGACTTTCGCGCACAAACGCGTGGATCTTTGCCTCCGCGAGGGTAGCAAATCGAATGAAAACTGCATGGAGCGCGTAATCCGCGGGGCTTTTCGACGAACTGTGATCTTCACTCTCGTCCTCTGAGATAATTGGGCTCTCACTCCGTGGAGCGACCAGTGATTCAGGGACACGTGGAACGGGGGGCGGCGAACTTGACGGATGGCCAAAAGTGAATGCGTGATTTGGGTTATGGCCAAACGGATGAGCATGCCCATGGTCGCTACCATTCTCTGAGCCAAAAAATACTGATCCAGAGTGTGAGTGGTGCGAGCGCGCTGCGGAATGTCCACGGGGGCGAGACGTAGACCGAGAGGGACGTGATTCACCAGGCGTCGGGGCGCGTGGATGCTGATGTGGAGGACTGGGAGCGCTGCTTTGCTTCGATGTTGCGGTGATAGAGTGGGCGAGCGACGAGGTTGATCTGTTGAATGGATTCTTCAAGATCGGGTACACCTGATGATGATCCAAACTAGGGAGCGGGGGCACGTCGGCGTGATTCTTTAAAGTGGATTTGAACGCGTTTCGAATGGAGGCAAAAGAAGGCTTTTTGCTGAACGAGGATGGGGCTGTACCCGTGGAGGTAGATGTGGAGGTGGTCGCGACTGACGACTGGGAAGCGTGCGCAAAGGGTCGGCGTGGGGCGTGGTCGAGAAAGGAGTCATCGGAGGCAAGAGAATCGCCCCGTGTGTGCGCGCTGAAGAAACTTCTTTCGGCGGCTATCGCCGTTGTTGGGGTGAGGATAGTCGGCGACTCTCCGGAGGGACTGCCAAACCCAAATGCACCGGATCGCCCAAACGGAACTGGGGTCGTTTGGAAGTCATCCTCATCCAAGTCTGTCGATGTGGGTAAGCAGTCGAAAGGTAGCACAACCTAAGCATTACCTGGAATCGTTATCTGCAAACTTTCAGAACCCATCAAAACTACGACGTCGCAAGCAAAGCCAGCCGAACAATTGAACTTGCGTGTACACACTTCCTTTTTTGTACATTTGACCCCTATTCATCACCATCGCAATGGACTGGAATACACACTGCATGAGGCAATGATACAAAATCGTGCTCGCCGTCTCTGTCGGGTCCAATGCCTAAGAATCTTCGTCTGTCCATCCGGCCCTCCCGCACGTCGTCATCCGACCCCGCAGTCACGGTGTCACACGCCTGATCCGCCAGCTCATCCTGACAGATCCTCCTCATCAGTCGTATAGGTCGTCAGTGGATCATATCGAGCCGTTCAGTTGGTACGTCTCCCACGCGAGGTGATGTTCCTGGATACCTCTACAACTTCATGTTCGACGTCCTCGTCAGAGTTTTGTCAGCAGGGTGTCACAGACAAAACTACCGAATCCATTTCTAGCCTGGACTGACAAAGTGAAATTTTCTACCTACGTAGGGATCTGGGTAGTAGGGTAACCAGCGAGAGCTGTAGAAATCGCCTTGGCCAAAATGCTAATAACAGGACGTTAGCAAACAGAGGCGCAAAGTACGTCAAAGCACTCACTCGTGAACAGGGGATACCGGGTGGAGTTGATTCAGCCAGCTGAGTTGTTCTATCAGCAAAAGGGTCCAAACGAACGCTGAAGCGACTCACAAGTAGCTCGACACAGGCGCACAGCCCTCTACCTGATAAGTAGTGGTAGGAGTACCGTTCTCGTAGGCAAGACAATACCCGGTGACATTCACGAACCCGAACGTCTGCCACTCATCAAGAAGAGTGTTGAAGAGAGGGTGAGTGTCAAAGACCGTGACGCTGCCGAGATCTGTGTGGTTTGCCTGGAAGTTACGCACGCTTTGGGTTAACTGGGTGTTGTAGTCGGCGATGTCAGTAGCCATTTGTGCTGCTGCCTGAGGCCCTTCCTCAACGTAGTATGGTGCACGGTCAACAGGTGGTACTGTCAAGAACAGGAAGTCACGAGCCCCTGCATGGTATAAATCATCCACCTTGGAAGCGGTTCAGTCGTGCAAGCCTGGAAGCAAATCGTCGCCATACCTGTGAGAAGAGCCGGTCCATCAGGGTACCGTAGAACTGGGGTAGAGTAATGTTCGTCTATTCATGCACCGAAACGTCAGATGTATCCTAGCAGTGGCCTTAGGGAACACCAACCCAGTCAACCGAGGATCCGATATCGTTGATGCCGATCCAAATAGCAAACAGACTGTTCGTGCAATTCCACTCAGCTCCTGCGGGTTTTGAAGCTAGGTACTCCTTGAACTCGGAGACCTGATCGACAACCGATCTAGTATATAACGGTGAGTATACATAAAGGGGAGAGTATTGCAAAATACATACAATACCGTAGCGTCATACGGAGGAACCAGAGCACTATCGATGGTCGCACCGTCATACGCCAAATTGAAGGTCTACATTGACAGATAGTTAGTCTCGATCTCGATCTCACAACCATCTTGCTAACCTTGACCGCGGTTTGATTGTAACTGCTGGCTACAAGATAAATGATTCACTCGACGGAAGCTATGCGGGATATCATCTCACTCAAAAATTCAACCCAGTTTGGACCATTTGAAAACGTCTAAGCTAATGTGAGCTTACTGCTGTGATCGAGTATGGGTAATTGACACTCACAAGTCCTGGGTCTGGGGAATTTATACCTGCCGAGACGTTGTAACCGTCTGCAGTGTACGAGTCCCCAAACACAAACATGTACTCGGTGGCATTCCAAGAGAGTGCGGACGTGACGGGGATGGAGAGTAGGCTAGCAGTCAAGGCAAGAAGACCGTGATGGAACATGCTCAGCCTCAGAGGAATTGCATGATCTCTGACTCCATTAGCCCTGGCGCTTTATATACGTCACGGTTATAGCTCACGGTTCTGGCAGCTTGGCGATTGAGTCAGCTTCGCACAGCGGTCCAGACGTAGTTCCCTGTAGCGAAGGGGATATATCGGCTAAAGAATTGCACACGTGCCAGTACTCTCGACTGAAGCTTGAAACTTGAAAGACTGTCAGGACGGTATCTCGTCGGATGCGTTACTCCCACGAGATTGACGGAACCAAGGGCTGTTCTAGGTTGAATTCAGCTTAGGTTCGACGGGGCCCACAAGGCCACAGCGGTAATGTGGGGCAGTAGAGAGGTCGTAGTCGATGTTTGTAGTACGCAAAGCTGTACCGTTACTTCACTGAAACCAAGATATTATTAACTTGAATTATCACCTTCTTTCAGTGCCGGTTATATGGAAGGGAAGACTCCGAGTCAGTCTGGCACGTAATAAGCTTCAAATGATGTCTTCCTTTCCATGCTGATGGGAGTTCGGATTTCCCACTATGGGTACCAACCCCAATGATTGGGGGTCGTAGTGAGCGAACGACCGTTGCCTCCTTCAGGTTCCAAAAGTTTCACGCACAGCCGCGTCCCTTGGACTACTAAAGCACCATTAACCTGAAGATTGGCCGTCGTCGATTGTTTGACAGCAATCAGCGTATTACTGCTGAGACATGGCAACGAAATTTATATGACACATTTTGTACTTATGACTTTCGTGTACCAATCAAAGCTTCCTCACAACGTCCGCGCACCTCAAACAGAGATCATCTTCCTCGTGCCGCGTGTATGTCCAGCAGCGAGGACATTTATCCAGCGAGGCAGGTCGGATATGAAGACCTATTTCAGCGTCCGAGCCTATCGGACTCCTTAATCCCTGGTAATGAGTGATAACGTCGTGTCATACCTGGTATACTTAGTGAACCACTATAGCCCCACGCTGGAGAATCCGTTGTCACATTGACCTTGTCCGTCAGCGTCGCATCGGAGACAATGAAGAGGGTCTTTAAAAATTTTGCTAATTGCGGTCCTGGGATTCAGTGAAGTGGTGTCAAGGTGACTCTCATGCTTACCTTCACGCCTTAGCAATTCCACAAGCCCCAGTCCTCTCGCATCAGATGGCAAGGTGATCACTACTT
>JBBPSD010000364.1:0-27947 GCA_038093415.1 Xerocomellus chrysenteron | reverse complement strand
TTCCGTCGTCCTTCCTTGCCACGTGCCTTCCATGGACTTCGGCGATCTCATCATTGTTCCTCTTTAGGTCTTTTAATTCCGGACCGATCACATGTGATGGCCGCTATATAAAAATGCTCCATTCTGTCTAGACAGATGGTGGCGCCTGTCTGTTCATTTCCAATAGTGTATTTTCATTACCCCTTTGGGTTTCATGTCACGGCTAGTAGTTCTGGTCGTAGTTAGAATCCAAGAATGCTCGGACTATAATATCTATGTACGGTATCGAAAATACCAGCTCCTGTTTGGCTCACAACAACCGTCACCGTCACCGTCTTCAACACCGAACGCAGTAAACTGTCTACTGTGTATTTACCGTCTCTCTCTTTCATTCCATAGGACCGAAACCGCTCGGACTATCGGATTAACGCTCGGACTACCACTCGCATTCCGCTCGGACTTGTTCTTAACGCTGAGTACCATCGATCAGACCTCTCCCGGACTTCTCCCTTTCCTTCCGAGTCTCTTTTGGGATGAACCAATCGTACCCACTAACTATTTCTATACTTGCTACAGTTTGTTGGTAGGTTTATACTCTTAGGAAACCATCACAGCCAGGCAAGGATCTTTAAACCGAATCACATGACCCAAGGACCGGCTTGTAGCCAAGGGCTTGTACGTTGTTTGGTCTCACCAAAGCTAAGCGACATTCCCACGTGTGGTTGCAGTGTGCTTCGCGCACTGTATTGGGGTTAGTTATTGGAACAGTTTTGTTGCTCACTGTATGCAGGGGGACCACAATAGGGAACTCTTTCTTCTTGATAACGATATCCACTAGAGTAAGGTGATTAGCTGGGAGCCTTGTGTAATGATGGTGAAGGGGTCCTACTAGCAAGCAATAACTAGAAGTGGTTGGATAGCTGATCCAAAGGCTTGTTAGAAGTCTTGTCCTAATGAAATGACCAACACTCACTAAGAGTACTAGTAGTTCAAGTAGTGACAATAGAGGTGATCAGGTAGCTTCTAGAGATGATGGGAAATCTCCAAGAGGACAAGACTGAGATCCTCCTGGCGCTCTATTGAGGCTTTATATACTACACAGGGGTTTGGCTATGTGTACACTAGATCATACAATATACTATACTATATGAGTCGTCCATGAGTCGTCCATAAGGACAACAGGTGCATCAGTACAGCCATGTAATGGAAAGGAAGCTAACCATGAGGGTAAGGTGAGATAGGCAGTGCGCATGTGTGAGTCATGAGGCAAACATGTGTGAGGCTGCACACCATGTGTGATTGGTGAGGTCGATATGAGGCGAACATATGGCACACTGCCATACACATGGTACCCATGAGGCAAGAGGGTCTGGACTGTGAGGGGACTTGACCATTTGGTGGTTTCGGGTGATAGGGGCTAATAGATAGGGGTTAAATGCGAAAGTCACTCTAGAAAAGCTTGGTATTCTCAGTGAACATCATCTGGAGGTTTTTGGGAATTTCTTTCATAAAACAGATCCAATGCTGCTTTAGCATTCCCTAGATTATCCTTTGGTTTCCATGTATGATATGCTTCAGCATAACCTTTCCAGTGGACTAAATATTCCATATGTTAGCCCTTCTTTCAAATATCAACAATATGGTCTACCTTATATTCAATTTTTCTGTCCTTAGTGACTTTCACTGGACCAGGTCAGATAGATGTTTGTCCTTCTAGAGGTTCTTTGTACAGTTGAATATGAGAGATGTTTACTACCAGGGAGATGCACATTGTCTTTGGTAATGTAACCTGACTGCATTATCTCCTACAAGCTTTGTGACATCATATGGTCCTAGCCATTGTTCTGTAAGTTTCTTGGAGGCATGTGTGACTTTTATATTGTTGGTAGAAAGCCAGACTTTATCACAAATCTGATATTTAGGGGCTATTGATCTGTGTTTGTCTGCTTGTGCTTTCATCCATTCATGTGCTTTCTCTAGATTGGCTTTTGTTTGAGCTAAAGTGTTCTGAATTATAGTGGTAAACCTTTCTGCAGCAGGAGCCCATTCATGGACTATAGGACTGTGTCACTTCGAAAGGTGATTTCTGAGTAGAAGCTTGCTTCTTTGTATCATAGGAGAATTGCATTATTGACAGCCAATCAACCCATTTATGTTGTTTCTCTGCTGTGAAGAAATGAAGGTACTATTGATGATCTCTATTTATCATCTCTGTTTGTCCGTCTGTTTGTAGGTGAAATGCGGTGGAAAGCTTCAGTTGGATGCCTAGACATTTACATAAGTCCCTCATGATTTGTGATGCAAACTGTGGTCCTCAATCTGATACTATACTACTGGGAAGCCCATGGTTCTTCCATACATTTTGGAGATAGAGTCAGGCAGTGTCAAGAGCTGTGGTTGTCTTGTTGCAGGGAATAAACTCTACTTCCTTTGAGAAGCAATCAACAACTACTAGGATTGAGTCAAACCAATTTGACAGTGGTAAGTCAGTGGTAAAGTCTGCAGTGACTTCTGTCCATGGTATATCTGATAGTTCTAGGGGGTGAAGCTTTCCTGGTGGAGCGAGGTTAGATGGTTTCATTCGAGTACATCTTTCACATTAATTTGTGTATTCCTTGATGAATGTACTCATTCTGGGCCAAGTATAGCTTCTCTGAACAAGTTCCAATGTCTTTTCTCTACCAGAATGTCCTGCGATTGGAGTATCATGGTGTAGTTTGACAATATCTAGGTGCAATGCTTGATCATCAGGGATATAAATCTTTCCATATCTGTTATATAAGACATGATATTTGAGTATGTATTGTTTCCATAATGGAATTAGCTCAGATTCTTTGAGATTAGAAAGGATATCCTTGATTGTGTCAATTGCAAAAGGCTTTACACAGATATATGGAATAGATTTCAAAGAAATCTTTTCACCAGTCGCAAGATTCGAAACTGTTTGACTCCTCCAATCCATATTAGCGCTAGATGTCAAAACATCATTCTTATTTAGAGAGTTAGATGAAGAAGTCTATATGGAACAGCCTGAAGGTTTTGTCCAAAAGGGTCAAGACAAGAAAGTTTGTTGCTTACACAAGGTCATTTATGGTTTGAAACAAGCCACTTTACAATGGAACAAGTGAATTCCTACTTAACATGGATTCCCTCGTACTTTTGCCAATCCTGGTGTCTACATTCATTGCCACAACCAAAATCTTATTATCTTAGTCATCTATGTTGATGATGCGCTATTCATGGAATCTAATTGCTCCTACCTCAAACTCAAGAAACAAGAGGTCATGGAGAAATGGGAAAGTCATGATTTAGGAGAAGCAAAAGAGTATCTAGGCATGCAGATTACTAGGGATCAAGTTGAGAAGACTCTCAAACTTGACCAAATTCCCTATGCTGACCAAGTCATAAAGTGTTTCAAGCTTAACAATGCCAAGATTGCTCGCACCCCTCTTCCGTCTGGATATAATCCATTACCAAACACAACACAATCCACTTCTCATCTTTGTAGTCACTATCAATCCATCATCGGATCACTCCCTCACATCATGCTAGGAACACGTCCAGATATTGCACAAGCAGTTATCAAGATGTCACAATTCTCTTCCAATCCATCAGAAGCACATTTGCAGAAAGCACTTTATATTGTGTGGTATCTTGTTGGTACCAAGAATCTCTGCATCAAATATAATGGAGCCAGTAAAGCTGGTTTTGTGGCATACTCTGATACTAACTGGGCAGGTGATCATGAAACTCATAGATCAACCTCTGGATATGCCATCTTCTTAGGCAATGGTATTGTCTCTTGGATTTCAAGATGACAATGCAAGATTAAGCTATCTTCCACAGAAGCAGAATATGTTGATATGACAGAAGTAGCTAAACAAATTTTGTGGATTCAGAATCTTCTATCCAAATTTAAGTTTAAACTTCCCACAGTACCACTTTATGTTGATAACCAAGGTGCAATATTCCTTGCTTCCAATCCAGCTCAAGAAGGATGCACCAAACACATAGAAATTCCAGAACATTATATCCGTGAATGTGTCCATGATGGGAAAAGCAAGTTATATTACATTCCCACCGGCGGACAGGTTGCAGATACCTTCATGAAGAATCTAACCTGGCAATGTTTTGAAGCTAATTGGAAGATGCTACAACTCATTCTCTATTCCATGATACAATGAATAGCAAGATGGAGTATTGAAGTTTAACTATATGGACTCACTTATTATAGTCTGACTATTGGATGAGTCACGACTGAGTCATGCTGATGAGTCACACCTATTAGTGATGAGTCATGCTCACTACTATTGAGTCACATATTGCTTCGCTCTTCATCACGTCAGCATGTGCTATATCTGACATACCCCTATTAGTGATACCATGATTACTCATCTCCACATGGTATCATATCACATCATCGTTGCATCTTATTGCATCATAGTCATGCCATAGCACATCATTATGGCTAATGGCTTACTTATACACTTCTTATAGCACTTTTATGCTCTTTATGGTATTTACATATATACAAGAATAAACAATCCTTTACATATAAATACCAGGGATTTACTCCCTCAAATATAAATTCTCTCGCACCCCAAAGTGTGATAAACAAGCACTGCCTTGCAAGTATCTTCAACAGTTAGTGAGTAGCCTTCTCTGTTAAGACCATGCAAACTCCTTGCAGGACCTTCAGAAACTCTGGAGTTGGTTAGAGTTGGTTGGGACTTGGCCTTATCTTATGTGCTATGCCCTTGCTGTTAGTCAGGTCCTGGAGAAGCAGAGCAGATTGGAGTAACTCAGAGACATTGGTGGTGTTGATGAGCTCAAGGTAGATGATGACGATGATGATGAGGGTAACATTGAAGTCTGAAGGCTGGATCAGGAGAGGGGACAGACAGAGTTGGACAGAAGGAGTTTATCTAAGTCGATATTCAGACTAGAGTACATGAGTGTAGGTACAGATTATATACTACTGGTAAATACTGCGGAGTCCTGAAGTGGAGCAGTGCTCCGAAGGCACGAGTCTACCATGCTGTGGAAACACAGGGTCAGAGTAGTCTAAGAGGCAAGAGGAACAGATGTAAGTACAGAGTTACAGGAACAGAATGGAGAGAGACTAAAGGAGATAGTATACTGGATACAAATGGAGACTACCAGATTCAGAGGTACAGAGGTGCGGAAATGTCCTAGAGAACCGGAGTTGAACAAGGTAAAATCATGAATATGACTTTCTCTCTCACTGGGTTGTCCCCTCCTGCTGTTGCCTCTGCACCATTTGAGATTTAGTACTCTCCAAACTGGATAGTTATACTCTTCCAGGGTCATCAAATAAGAGGAGAATGCAACTGGATGCCATTTCCCATTTTGTTCTATGGAAAGTACCACTCTAGTGGCAAAGTCTGAAGTATCTGGTTCAAGGCAAAAGACTCTGTCATTGTTGGGGTAAGCGATGATAGGGGCTGTGGTAAAACAGTGTTTCAAGGTGTCACATGCCATTTGTTGAGCCTCTTTCCATGCAAAGGGAGTGTTTTTCTTTGTAAGATCATTCAAAGGTCATGCAACCTGTGCATATCCCTCAATGAACCTTTGATAGAAGTTTGCCAATCCAAGAAAACTATGTACTCCTTTGACTGTTTTAGGTGTGGGCCATTCCTTAATGGCTTTTACCTTGGAATCATTCATTTTGACCCCTCTCTGGAGACTATTATACCAAGGAATTCTACCTCATTGACACTGAAAGTGCACTTCTCTGGTTTTGCAAAAAGATCATGTTCTTCAAGACGTTTTAGGACTTTCTTGACAATCCTCTCATGTTCCTGGATATTATCTGTCTTTGTATAGATCATGAGGTCATTGATGTAGATCATCATCACATCATCCATGTCCAAGAATATTTCATTCATCAATGTGGCTGGTGAGTTGCATAACCTGAAGTACATTACCACACGTTCAAAGAATCCACAATGACAAACGAAGGTAGCTTTCCATTCATTGCCTTCCTTGATGTGAACATTATTGTACCCCCACTGGAGATCTATCTTGGTAAACAATTTTGATTCCTTTAGTTGGTCAATAAGTTGAGAGATCAATGGGAGTGGGTAATTGTTCTTCACTGTATGTTTGTTCAGGTAGGGATAGTCCTATACCATATGCTTTTGCCCATCTTTCTTTGGCACAAAGAATACTGGGGAGGTTTGTTCTGACTTAGAAGGTCTGATGTATCCTTTCAATAGTCGATCATCAATGAAATCAGACACTTCTTTCTGTTCTTTGGGTGAAAGCAGTATTAGTCGTCCCTTCTTTGGTTTAAACATTTCCTTGAGATCTATGGCTTGGTCCCAAGGCTTCCTTATTGGCATTCTGTCAGATTCTTTCTTCAAGAACACTTTCAAGTACTGATGATATGTTCATGGTACTAGATCTGCTGGTTTTGAATCAGTTTTAGAGGCTGACTCCTCTTGTTTTAAGGCAAGAATGTGTGCTAGAGAATCTCGTTCTTCAGATTCGATTTGTCGAGCAAAAGGGTGTTTCCCTTTCAAGGTAGGGCATGTCCAAGGGCACTGAGTCATTTTGACTGTTCCTGTAGTCCAATCAATCTCAGGGTTATGGCATGAAAGCCATGTGTAACTAAGAATCATTTGATTCTTTCCCAAATTGGACATTTCTGCTGTAACTTTCTTACAATGTTCCTGAAACTGGATTATGATTTCAGCACAATAAGTAATTGATCTGGTGGCATTTCATGTTCCATCAATGTTATATACCAGCACAGAATTAGATAGCGGGGTCAATGTGAGTCTCATTTTATCAGCATAAGCCTTGTCAATGTATATATATAGCATTGGCTCCGCTATCAAGCAAGCCTTTAGTCTTTATGAAACATTGAATATAACAACTAGGGGAGATTTCTATGGTCAAGGTTATGTCTCAATTGCTAAAAGAGCAAATGCCAGCATTATCTGGGATTGAGTTAGAGGTGTGAGTATAAACAGAATTAAGTGCCAGTTTGGAGCCCTGGCCAAGTTCTAATTCAATTGGAGACCACACTTGACTATGATAATTTAGACTGTGGTACTCACTAGATACTTTGGCAACAGGAACACCTATACTGTTCAAGTTGCTTTGCCTTTTCCCTTATTTTTAGGGGTCTCATCCTCGGTTGCTCTAATTTTCCTGGATTTAGAGCAGGTCTTTTTGTGATCTCCTTAGGACCAAAATTGCATTCACAACATTTGATTGATGGTCTAAAACAGTCTTTACTAAGATGTCCATTTGCACCACAGTTGAAACATCTGGTAAAGCACTTTGCTTTACCCTTGGAGAAGGTGTCAATGTGTTCTTCATTTTCGCTTTCATCCTAACTTTCATTTACTGCACTGATGTCCATAGTGTTCGGATCAGGGGCTGGTCTTTGAAACTGGAAACAAGATGATGAACCAGCTATAGGGAAAAAGCCTGTTCTTCCTTTGTGGAGGAAGTTCATGGTCTCCATCATTTCTCTGATTGTTTGTACTGCTTCAAGGTAAGCATATACATCAGTACTAGATCTCTGTCCTTCTTGGATATTTGATCCTGGATTTTGGCATTCATGTTTTGCTCAAGGATATCTATGGCATGAGAATGGCCAATTCCTGCATCCTTGAAGTACTTGGTGAATAGATCAACATAGTCGCATGATTAGGTATTTCCTTGTTTAAACTTCCAGAGCCTCTGTCTGGCCCAATCTGGCCTTGCTGTTGGATGGTACTGTTTCACTATGTTCACTTCAAGTTCTGTCCAAGTGTGAAATGACCAAGACTCACTAAGAGTGCTAGTAGTTCAAGTAGTGACAATAGAGGGAGACTGATAGCTCCTAGAGACAATGGGAAATCTCCAAGAGGACAAGACTGAGGTCCTCCTGGCGCTCTATTGAGGCTTTATATACTCTATAGGGGTTTGGCTATGTGTATACTAGATCGTACAATATGCTATGCTACATGACTCATTCATGAGTCATCTATGAGGATAACAGACATATTAGTACAGCCATGTAATGGAAGGGAAGCTAACCATGAGGATAGGGTGAGGTAGGTAATGCGCATGTGTGAGTCATGAGGCAAACATGTGTGAGGCTGTGTGCCATGTGTGATTGGTGAGGCCAACATGAGGCCAACATGAGGCGCACTGCAATACACATCGTACCCATGAGGCAAGAGAGTCTGGACTGTGAGGGGACTTGACCATTTGGTGGTTTCGGGTGATAGGGGCTAATAGATAGGGGCTAAATGCGAAAGTTGCTCTAGAAAATCAGGAAAAATAGGGAGAACTCTGGGAAAATTCATATGGGTCTATAACAATGGTAGAGAGCACTCTGTTGAGGATTCAAGGTTGGAAGGCCTCTGTCCACAAATGCTTGCTGCTCCTGTCTGTCATATGCTCTCTGCTCATTGATAAGCTGGTTTCCCTCCTAATGTACCCAATTGCCATGTGGTCTGGGCATGGATGGATAGTCCTGCAAGCTCTTGCCATGGCTCCTGAGGTCTTGGGCTATGAGATACAAGCCATAATCATAATCTTGATCTTGGGTAGACTCAGAGTTATGGAGGGCATAAATGAGATAATGGTTGAGATCATTACAAAGATTGTTCTTAGATGTCTCTTGTAAGCAATCAGGATCCACAGGAGCACAATGGACCAGGATGATGACAAACAAACAGCACAATTGATAGCTCATAGTGAAATGAGTAGTCTCATGAAGATACAACAACCAGTCCCTGTCATCCTGCAAGAGACCACATGCACAACAGGCCTCTTTGAAGGAATCTTGGAGATCACCATTGACAGTAACCTTAGTCTTGTCCTCTTGGAGATTTCCCATCGTCTCTAGGAGCTACCAGCCTACCTCTGTTGTCACTACTTGAACTACTAGCACTTTTAGTGAGTGTTGGTTGTTTCAGCAAGTGGGTCTCAGCATAAATGACAATATTCTGCTGCTCTGGTAGATAGGCTGGAAGGCGATAAATGGCTAGCCACTGCATGTACATAGGAAACTCAAAGATGTTGTGACAGGCTTGTATACAGGAGATATATCTGGCATCAAGGTGCATAGCAATGAATCTTATCATGACCTTCTGTCTGAATGGTAGCACAATTTGGACCCTTATATATGTACTTGTGAATGTACTTGATAGCCTTAATAGAGCCATAGATTTCCAGATTATTGTGACAGTCAAACTGCACCACCAGCTCCCTGAAATGGAGTACCATATGTCTGTTGTCAAAGACATTCTCTCTCTTTTGAATGGTCCTGCCATTCTCAGGGTGAGCATAGTTAGTATAGCCATCCTCCTTGATGATGGTATGAGGAGAGAATGGCTTGGGAAAGCACTTTTTGCAGACATTGTTTTCAATATACCTCTGAGAAGAGAAAGGACCATGAAGCATGGATCTGGTGATGGCAGCATGGAGTTGGGAATGGATCTGGGAATCTGGAATCTGGAATCTGGAATCTGTGCAGAGATAATGGCATCAATTTGTTCCACAGCATGAATCTTGTCTGGCCCCTCCAGAAAATCAAGAGATGCATGTGAGGGAGACCATGCTTTTGGCATTCAATGGTGTAGACAAAGCCAGCCACCTGGCCATAGTAGCCATCACATATTATCTTGAGCAAGGCTTGCTGTTTGCCATGGAAAACCCTTGTGACCAGATCAGGCCTATCCATAGCAGTTTGACTCATGTATGGTGGTTAAATTGTGATCAGATGTAATAAATGAGAAGCAAACCTAAAAGCGGATTCTGAGTGATCTCTGGCCAGCTTCCATTGGCACTTATGGTGAGGAAAAGGTCAGGTTTTCTATATTCATGTAGCCAAAGAGTCCTAAAGGAGCTGCTGCATATAGCAAGGCCCATTCTTGTGAGTGGAGGGAAGAAGAACATGTCCAACCTGAGCCATGTCTTGAACACCATCTTGAGCCATGCAGTCCCGCAATCCTTGATAGAGATCAGCCCAAAGTCTTGTCTGGTTGTTGGCAGCCCAAGTGAGATTACACTAATCAATGGAAGCCCAAGCATCACAGATCAACTGCTGGAATAGTCTACCACCCTTGAAGAGCTTTGAAGGTTCTATATCTTGTGGATGCACATGCAGCCTATAAGCATACCAGAGAAGCTGGGTAACCTTCTTAAAGCAATGAGAATAGTGATTATTCACATCCTGCAATGGAATGTCCGGAACCAGCCTTCATCTTCATGTGGAAAGAAGAGAACATAGTGAAGTGGAAGATGGGTAGGATGAAGGTTGATGATGCGACATAGACCACCACCTTGGAGACAAAGAACAATATCACAATCCACTCTGACATCCTGTGAGCCATTACCAGGGACTATTGCAGCTATCATATCCACAGTAGGCAGATTGTATCTTCTGGCATCAATACCCTGTTGCAGATGAAGCCTCATGCATACATTGGTGTGCTCCTCAGCAGGCTTGGCCTATATAGTACCTATCATAAGTTGAATTGTTAATGAGAAATCTATACACTTGGACTGACTTTCATGATTTTATAGGTTTATTTATAGAGTAGAGCATAAGGATGAATGTCCCTGAGGGCGGTATGCAAATCCAACAAGATTCCAGGGTCCAGTTGAGGATTGCCTTGAATATGCCTATTGGTTGCCTCCTCTGGATCATAGATATAGAGCTGAGCAAAGGAGGGCTAGTAACCATCTGGTGGAATAAGAGCTCCCATGGGATGATGGAGTGTACCATGAATGTGGAATGATCTAGGTCCAGATCCTTGAATGGATTGATTGTCCACATCAACACCCATCGAAGTGAATGCCAGAGTATTGTTATACTAGTGAATCTTTTTCTTGAACTGCCTACGATCCTGAGGGTCATTAAAGAGATCCTGAAGTACACGTGGCCACTAATAAATGACAGGAAGATTGATCTGACCCTGAAGACAGCACATGCCAAAGTGAGGCTCATGAACACCAGAGTTGGTAAGCTTTTTAGAAATAAAGTGAAGAGCATGGCAATTGGAACATTGAATGTTCATGGGCCCCAAAGAGTGGGGTTGAATAGACTCCGCATATGGTCTGCCACCAGGAGGAACACGAAATGGAGGTTGAGGATCATTGGAATTGTCGGAGCTGTCAGAAGAGTTGGAGCTAAAGTCATCAGAACTGCTAGTGGAACTGGAGCTGGAGTCACTAGAATCAGAATCTGGAGTGGATGCATGGAGTCTTCATGATGAAGATCTGGATACTGATGATCTAAATGAAGGAGCATAAGAAGAAGAAGGGATGGATGATCTTGGAGCAGGAAAATCAGTAGGAAAATCAAGATCTGGGGAGGGAGATCTTGATGCAAGTTCAGACCTTGAAAATTATGAATCAGAACATTTCATAAATGTCATGAGCAGATGCTTAGTGTTGCTTGCCTGATCTTGCTCATAGTATTCTGCTGAATGCAGATATATTCTCCTAAAGCCTATGAAAGCAAAGCTTGAGAAAGCTGTTGCACTTGCTGAACTGCTTGGTGCTCTTGATGCTCATGTTCCTCCTCTTGTTGCTGCTCTTGCAGAAGTCTCTGATGATTTAACTCCTCTCTTTGCAATGCTTGTTGCTGCTCCTCCACAAGTCTCTGATGATTCAACTCATCTCTTTGCAATGCCTCTTGTTGCTGCTCCATTAGTCTTTGGCAATTGTTATGCGAGACGTACTCTTGTATGTCCAGGTGAAACAATATTGTCTCAAGGGAGGTACTCACAAAGATACACTCTGTCCTTGAGTTACAACGAAAGAGAGAAGATCAAGTCACAAGGACTTCAAGGAACTAAGGTCAAAGCTGATTGCTTTGGATTCAAGAGAACACTAGATTGTGTAGATCAAGAATAAAGTACAAAGTACACATAAGCATAGAAGGCTATGGAACAAGTAGGAATATGATGAGTAAAAGGGTACACATAACCAATACAAGAGAATCAGCTAGAATGATGAATGCTGTCTGCAGATAAGAACTGACTAGTAAGTAGAGATGAGTAAGAAGGAATCCCCCTTCCGGTGATAAGGAAATAGAACGGTGTGGGGTTATAACTCAATAAGAAAAACATTTAGAGAATCAAAAAGAAGTAAACAATGTATCCAATCATAAGAGAACATACCAAAGAGGAGATGAGTTCAATGAAGCAAAGAAAATAAGAAGATACCATTAGCAAGGAGACAAATCGTAACAGCAATGTAGCAGCTGTTGCTGCTCCTTAATAACTCTTTGGCATTGTAGCTCCTGTTGTTGCAATGCATCTAAAAAGTAAGGGAGAAAGTAAGGGGGAAAAAAAATCATGAGGCACTTATTTTGCCTGCATTGGCAATGTTGTAAGCTGTCGGTAACTCTAAAAAACCATGTGGCATTTTGCACTCCAACATGGGTGATTTTTACTTTCAAAACCCAGCCGTGGCATCACACACACTTGACCATGGGCCTCCCATCCTTCAATGTGAAAAGGACAACACGATGTGACACGCACAACAACAACAACGGTGCCACTCATGCACACCCCCCACACACCCCCACCTTGCATGCTGCCATCACATGCCCTCTCAGGCTTGCCCTCCTCCTTGCACACCCTCACATGTTCTCCTCACCTCGCATGCCATCGCCGTCACCATTGTACACCCTCTCGCCCTCACTGTTGGATGCCCTCGCACACCCTCTCCCTTGCCTTCACCCTTGCATCCCTTGCACATCCTCCCCACCTTGCATTCCATCACCATCACTGTTGCATGCCCTTGCACACCCTCTCACCTTCACATACCCTCACCCTCGCATGTCCTCGCACCTCACATGCTGTCACCCTTGCTGTTGCATGCCCTCACACACCCTCTCACCTTCGCACACCATTACCCTCGCACGCCCTCTTACCCTTGCTGTCTCATGCCCAGGCCTATGTTGAGATTGGCCCCCAGGAGCCCATAGGGTCAAGCAGGTGGAGTCGAGAGGTGTCAAAGCTGAATTGGACCATGGAAGGGTTGTCGATCGAGCCAAATGCAATGTGATGTGCTCCAGGAGCGATGGGAATGCGTGCGGCATCAAAACGAACCTACAAAGTCAACATGCTAGGTCAGGAGGTCGAATAGGTGAACAGGCTGAGTCTGAAGTCGTTGAGGGCGATTGGAGATGCAAAAAGGCTTTAAATGGCGGCGGATATGATGGGGAATGCACCAGAAGTCAGGAGGACAAGCACGGCGTTGAAACGAATGCACACTGTCAAGATACAGGACCAGGAGGCCAGTTGGGCAAGCAAGGCAGACCGGGAGATGTCAAGGACAATTGGAAGTGCTGGAGCGATGCTGAAGGTGACAAGATGAGTGGAGGATGAGGTGGTAAGGATGGTGCAATGAGCGGCGCACATCACGACTTGAACCAAGTTGGTACGACCTCGCTAGTTGATGACAAGACAGATCAGCATATACAGTGCAAGTGAATGAAGGTGGACATACCTAGACCATACACACCACCCAAAGATGATCCCAGGTGACCTACCAAAGCTGTGAACCCACTGTGCCAACGTGGACGACTCAAGAGACAATCTAGAAGAGTCAGTAATCCAGGAAGACCTACCAGGTCACACGGGCATGTCAAGGCCATAGGACCTGAGATGGTGGTAGAGCGATCCCGAGGTGCGATATGCAAAGACATGGCCACTAGAGTCGATTGAAGATGGACTGTGTGCACACAGGCAGCACAGCCATTACCCGACTCACGACTTACCATATATGGACACATGGGTCTATGGACACCCAGCTACCCAAGCCCCGGCATTAATGGCCTGGCCCATGCTTTATAATTTTCTTTTTAGTGTTTTATTTCATTAGTTACCACAAATACAAGTACATATTGAGTATTTTCAAAGAACCTTGCACGCCCCCTTGGACCAAAGGCACAAAACCGAGCCCCTGGCTTGTCTTGCTGAAGCTCCAATAGCCTTTGACACTCCTGTTCTTGTCTTTGCACCAGCTCCTGCTGCAATTGCATTTGGTGATAATGCTCTTGCTCCTGCCACTATAGTTGTTGTAATCTCATGGAACATTCTTGTTCTTGTTCCTGCTGAGCTTGCAAAAATATCTTTGGTTCTCTGCCTCATGTTGAAAATTGATGACATGTTGGTAGATAGGTTGGTTTTGTGGAGGCCAGGCAGGACCACTGGCAGACTCAGAATGAGCAGCAGAGGAATGTTTGCATCTTTGATTGTGCTGCCTGCCATGGGTCTGATTGAAGCCTTCCAATAACTGAGCATTGTAATCCACCTGAACACCCATTTGAGGATAATTTTGAGGCTGTGGAGGGGGTGGTACAAATGGCTGATAAGGTAGTGGCTGATATGGAGGAATGGATGGCTGAAGGAAGGCAGGCTGCATTGGAGGGGAAAGCGGTGATGGTGGCATATTAACAGGAGGAAATGGATTTGTCACAGTCAGTCACAGTCAGCTGAGCAGACACCAAAAGAGGAAAGTGGCTGTGCTCCTTTAATGGACAAGGGTTTTCTCGAGGCAAGCCACATGGTTTTCGTTCAACAAAAAAGGAAATACATGTGGCTAGAAACACAAATACAAGAGACAACAGAAAAGAAGGAAGCATCCAAAACACTCAACACACTCGAATTACCTGAAACACCCGAAAAATGTGTCACCTTTGGCTCAAAAACAATGGGCAAGTCTTCCTCCCACACCATTCTCCACTACCTTTTAGATATGCCATGAAATGGTGCCAGATCATGCTTGTTGGTGAGTTTCTCACATTTTGTTCAGCTCTATGTGCAATCCTTGGATGTTATTATTCATCTATCGACCGTGTTGGCTCCTATTCCTTGAAATAAGTTCCATCATATAGATTTCGTCCATCCCTGAATTTTATCTTGTCTGTCCAACCTCCAATCTCTGCCAACTTGAGCACTGCATCAACCTTTTCTTTCAGCGACCTAAACTTGGTATACATCAATGCCACCTCCACAACCTTCTCTTTTGGTGGCATTTTGTTGGGATGATCCTCGAAAAGCTTGCGAGTTGCTGCCACTGCCTTCTTGGCAGTGACAGAATTTGTCATATCCATTGCAGACCAGTACATGTCCCATATTGGACGCATGGATGCTGGCATCGTGGTAAATTCCGATCGCGAGATATGTGTATTCATTATATAAAAATGCAGGCTTGAATACCTGTATTGCAGCATTTGTGCTGTCAAATTGACTGTGTGTTAGCTAATTCAAATCTGATTTAATTACGTTGGTAAAGATCACCATTCTTCTTTGTGCGCTGCTGACCATATCTGCCCTCATCTGTGGATGTATTGTTCATATCCTCTATAAGTGAATAGATTGGGTTCACATTTCTCACATGATCAATTGAGCACTAACCTTGAGCCTGCCCTTGTGACATGCTCCAATTGGACATGATGTCCATCTCATCTGAACTTTCATTATCTTGTGTCCCAGAAGTGCTTGCCTTTTCTTTTACTTGGCCATATTCCTTTGACAGGGGTACATCTTCATGCATGGTGTTTGCAGTGGTTGTGCCAAAGACATCAGTTTCTGACAATAAAAATGACTTATGAAAACAATTATGTTTGTTCATATCGGATTCAAACTAACCTTGATCAACAGCCATGCTTGCTTCACTGTCACTGGCAGCAGTTCCTGGTTTACTAAACATTTCTATTCATGTCAATGTATAGTCAGTCCAATCTGACGCCAGATCATGGATGTCTCTTTACATACCAAGTGGCACAGCTTCCAAGCTTAAATGGCGAAAGCTGCTGCTCATGCCCTGCTCTGGCATGTTCACATTTGTTGGCTGCTTCCAATAGTCTTCACACTCTTTTGTGCTTGCCACATCATAGTCATTGATGCTGGGATAATGTCCTAGCTTGGCTAGCAACCATGCAGGCACCCTATCTGCTCCTAAGGAGCGCATCACCTGCTTTATAGACTGTACCCGTATTGCCTGTTACAAATGAATATAGCTTGTGCAAACATGCCATTCCTTCATATGAAATCTTACTGATAAGAATACATCCAAAGCATCCTTGAGTTCAGGTGTGATCTTGTCATCACATATCAGACCTAGATCCGTTGTCATGACCCCTTCAACCAGAGCATTGATGGTGCGAAGGTGACAGGTTATCATATCCTTGCCAGCCTTTAGTTTGACAGGATCCACCATTGGACTCTATATGTGTGTCAACTCTATGTTCACATTAACAATTAAATACAATGGTTCACCTGTGGATTCTTGGATGGAGATGACATGGCAAGATCTGGCGCTAGAAGATGTTCAAGAGTTTTGTTTGTTTGTTTACCAAAAGAGGAAGGTGATGGTACAAGTTCAAGTTGTAATGAATGAAATATACTCACACTTTGTTGCTTATATATGGCAGATATTGCTTACATAAGCACATTGATGGTCATTGGTTGTCCTAACACTCTGATGTATATAGTGTGCAAACAAGATTCACTTGAAAAGAATACTAAATACACATTTCAAAGACATGACCACCGGGCAACAAGAACAACTAGAGTAAATTAGATACAATATCAGACAGGTTCACAAGTTCAACAGCCTCCTTTCTTTGCATCAAGTCTTCTCCTTTCTTGATGTACTTGGACATGCTGCGAATGTTCTGAAATTTCTTGAGGAGTGTCAAGGTTTCTGTAGGGCTCAAGGCATTTGGAGCATGAGTGATTGTTTCAACAACACCTTGCAAGTGTTGGTGGCCTGGCTGTATCTGCTTGACAAGGTCAATGGTGGCAGATAACAGAGCCAGCATTGCAGGCAGGCGAGTCAAGATGGCCATGTCTTCTTCCACAATGGACTGCTGAAACAGTGGCCATGTGAACTCTGTAGTGGCTGGTGTGATCATGACCATGTCAATGCAGTGCTAATGCTATATGATCATATTGCTACATACCATTGGTCATGTCGATGTCCTCCAAGGCAAGTCGGAGTCGCTGTTGAACCCTCATGTTTTTGTTCTGATGTTCAACATCATGTATGGTCCGCTTTTTGCCCGACTTGCTGGGACCGATCAACAACTCTGCTGGACTGTCTGTGTTGCTCATGACATCATCTTCAGTGGCTATATGCTGGAGGTGAGCATCTTCTGGCGCCAGATCACGCACTGAACACTTACCAGATGGAGCAGTCGACTCAGCAGCAACTCTGATAGCTACATTCAGAGATGAGCATGATCTAGCACCAGAACATGCACTGATCACAAACCTAAGGTGTCATCATCAGAGGACTCCATGTCCTCATCACTATCGTCAATGAATTCCTTAGACTTCATGCTCTCTAAAAAAAAAACCTTTGGTTAGTTAACAGTGACTGGAATTGAATTTAAGGGATTACTTGATTGCTGCTTGGCTACCCGCTGAGCACGTCTCATACGTGATGTTGCGAATACTTTTACTTGGCGATGTTCTTGCTTGCGCACACTCTCTTGCTCCTTGATGGCCACTCGCTTGTTTTGCTCCATGAACCACAAGTCAGCTGCATCATCCTTATATGTGGGGATTTCTTTGAGTGCAGCTATGGCCGAGCCTAGCTGCTTGCCCCTCCAAGCGGCATTCAGGCGGTCGCTCATGGGTTCTATCAATTCGATTGGATAGAGTGCATCTAGCTCTTCCTCTGTCCTCTCATCAAACTTGGCCTTGGGATCTTGTTTCCGATGCACTCCCAACTCAGAAGACTTTTGAAGGACCTGGAGAACAGTCAGAATCTATGCTCTGATAGACTATGTTTCCTTACCTTCAGAAAATCCTTCAAGCTGGCCAATACCTCTGGAATTGCCTCCTTGCCAAAACCAAGACCTAGGCCCTCAGATAGGGTGAGCTGCACAATACGTTGCATTTTGCGATGATTGTCAGCACGCAATTCCAAGTATGATTGCAGACGGGCATTTTGATTTCCCAAGGTCTCATCCTTCCCAATCTTCAAGGGTCCCTCCAAGTCGTCCAAGGCCGGATTCACATTGATGTTTCGCATGGGCTGCTGATTGACACCGTCCAACCATAACCAAGGCCCCAAGCCCTTCTGTGCCATCCAACCGTCCAGCAGAGACTGTAGGAATGTTCTGACTTGCCAACTGCTCTGTGTTGCCAGGAGGTCCTCCCTCGCCCTGTCACTCACGTACAGCACGTAAAGCTTTTTCATCAATGTCTCTGCATGCTTCATCCTGCTGGTGACTAGCCAAGGAAAAGCAGTTCGCGTGAATACCAAACGAATCAAGTCGAACAGAGCAGCTTGATCCATTGACATGTTCTCTCTACTTGGCATTGCTGCCATGGTGGTGAGCTCGATCTGTGCATTTCCAGTTTCTGCTGTTATGCCATCGTTTTTCAGCACTTGCTGGCGAGACTCCTTGATGTATGTGTTGACCATGTTACGGTAGTTACCATCCTTGATCAAATCTGAATCGATATCAGTTTCTTGGACGGCTAACTTGATATAGTTTTCCATTGCCAACAGCGTCAATCGGCGATGTGTCCAAAGGTAATTGTAGATCTGCAACACACTTGTATTTGAGCATGCATGTTCTGGCGCAAGATTGTGCTGCTTACCTCGTGAATGTTGGTGACTCCAAACTTGGTATGAACAAAAAACTCCAGTGCACGAAGATAATCAAACCACATGGAAGGCTGTTGCTGTATGCCCAGCAAAGCCAGAGGTTCAATCCATGTGACAAGCTGGCAGTAATGGTCAAGGAATCAATATGATATGTATCTTTCACTGCTGGCTGCCCACCTCTGTGATTGCACCCTTGATGCTTTGTAGCTGTTCACCCAATGTGTACAAGAATATCTTGTTTGGAATGGGATAGAAGCGAAACAGCTGGTTGGGATACCTGAGCTCCATGAGGCCATGTTTCAAAGCCTTCAGCTTGGCCGGCATTGCCTTGATAACCACATCCGCTGCATGACTTGTTGAAACACGTTTCAATAAAACCTCGCTGTTCACCTCAGCAGACATGATTGCCTTTGTCCAGAAGTCCTCCAGCTCAGCATCATATTCATGTCTTTCGCTCTCCTCGCAGGTCGCAAAATACTCGATCTTGGGTACACCCTCCTCCTTGGATTGAAAGTGTTTCACATATAGATCAGTCCAGTCTTCAAAGAAGTGCTTGTCCAGGGTTTGGCGTGCCTCGACTGGAATAGGCTTTTGGAATTCATTCTCTAGCCGCTTGTACTCGCTGTAGAATGCCATGGGCAAGTCTTTTGAAGGGACATCATCAGACACATCTTGAAAGGCAACTGGTGCAGCAAGAAAGTCGAGAATGATGCTCATTTGCTCTGCGACATGCCTCATGCCCTGATAATGAAATAAGCAAAGATAACATCCATGCAAGACCATGCTTACCCCAGCAATCACAGGATACCAAGTGACAATGTTGCGCATGCTCAAGCCAGCCTTGGTGTTGTCTCGTGATCGGAAATGGTCATAATGAAAGAGCTTGAATAATGTCCAAAAGAGAACAGGATCCCTCAGCATACGACCAACAGGAGATTTGCCGAGTGTCTTGAGACTGAGATCAATATAGTTCAACTGGGCCTGCTTGTTCTTTGTTTGGAGGAGAATGTTCATGATAGTGTAGAGGGCATCGTTTTCACTGTCCTTGTGATTGGGCAGTAGCTTGTTTTCTGCCAAACGATGCTCGATCAAAGCACGATCTGCATGATTGTGAATAAAGTCTATTAAATAGAGATGAGTGGTAAGTTTGTATGTTCACATGTTCTGGCGCCAGATCATGCTTGTGACTTACCAAGATCCAAGAACCTCACCAACCATACTCCATCCCTGACAATGACAGTTTCTGCATCTGCGATGACAGTCTTCAAACCCATGATCATGTCTCCAGTCGAGGGATTCTTTGCCAACTCTTCCTTGGCCTTCTCCCGCTGATTGTATGCTGCACGTATGTCCGAATGGTACCGCATGTATGTAAACCGATGATTTCCATTGTACAGAACACAGCTGGACTGGCTTGTTGTCTCCTGCCATTCGACTCGGTTGGTATATATTCCAGTCTTTGCTGGCTTCAGAGAGGCTGGGTTGATATCAGCTTTGAATATGCCAATGTCCATTGCATTCTCCATCAGCCTGTTCTGCAAGCCATGCTCCTCAACTCCTTCAATAAAGACTCGCATGAAGTTGTTGTCAATGTCGCGCAGATTGACCAGCTGCCGTGCCATCCGTGGACCACGTCCAAGATCATCCTCGTCCATAACTGTCATCAGTGCATAGCCCAATGTGGCTGTCTTGATGTATGCTTGGATGCGTTCCAGCATGTGCTGAACTTCACTTTGTTCAACTGGCTCAACAGCTGAATTCTGTATGTCAATATTAATGGTTCATCAGAGATTCAATTATGATTATCGCTGAACACCTACATATTTCTGAGGCAGCTAGGATGCAACTGTGGTCAGTGACATGTTCTGGCGCCAGATTGTGACACTATATACATACTGCCTTTGTGCCCTTGTCTTTGGATTTGCCTGTCCCAGCTTTGCCCTTGCCTTTCGCTTTTGTGGTACTGATAACCTCACTGTTGTCCACCATCTAAACATGATGTGTTGGTGCAACCTGGCACCAGATCATGCAATCTAATGCTTACCTGCTCTGTAAGAGTGGCTTGTGTCTATAACAGACAGTATAGGTGAGCATGTTCTGGCACCAGAACATGCTATGCATGCTTACCTCATTCATAGGGGGTGTCTGATTGTATACACTAAGAGTAAGTATGATTTTGCCCATGATTATGCCATGGGTGCTTACCTGCTCCACTACAGTGGCTGGGTTCTACACAGCATCAGTGAGCATGATCTGGTGCCAGATTGCATCAAACACGTACTAGGGTTTGCTGGACATCTTTGGTATTGATGGACTAGATGCATGTCAATCACAATACATGGACAAAGTGACAAGCATTTACAGCCATTTGTGATATTTGTTATTGTTTGTTGATGGTCCAAAACAGGAAGGTAGTGGTTGAAGTTCAGGTTGTATTTAGCATAGCCACGAACTGTTTCAGTTCTTATATAGGCAATTATTACATAATATATACATATATGGCATACATGTGTGAGCATCATCTGGCGACAGAACATGTGCCACACTCAAGCCTAAGGTATGGGCATTGTATATGGGTAGCAACAATGTCATATTGGCATGCACTAAGGTATTAGCACAAATTTGTGCTACTGCCGTCCTGTCTCCACATACCACAACAACAGATCGATCAGGTTGCTGTGTCTACCCTTTGCAGGCATGCCCATTAGCCAGTCTGTGAATGTTACTAACCCAGTCCATCTTGCTCCAAAGTGTGCTTCAGCACGCGACCTCAACATTGTGTGGTGATAGATTGCGAATGCAAGCGGTGCCACAATGTCTGCATACTCACAACTGATCCTCCCTCCTTTTGTGGCTTTGGTGAACATGGTATGGAGTGTGTCGTTGATCTGGGGCACATGACATATGTAACATATCTTGCTGTGATGTTTGCGATATTGTAGTCTTTGACGCCATTCTTTATAGACAGTCCAAGTCACGTTCAGGTGTTCTTTCAGGGCTGGGCACTGCATGATGCTATGTTGATCTTCACAAGCATTCGGATTGTGAAGCAAACATATGCAGCATATTTGCTGAAGGGATCGCAGTCCTCTCTGCAAGCGCTCCACCATGCCATGTTTGCCATGCTCATGTTGTGCCCTGAGTTGCTTGACCTGATTGGAAGCCTCGGCAAATGAGCTTGGAGTGTTGATGGTGCTGGTCAGTGTTGTCATGCTGGCCTTGTGATGTGGCATGCCTGCCATGCGTATGTCCTGTGGACGATGGTCCTTGTCCTCCTTGCATACAGAGCATGGCTGGTTACATTCATCCTGATGACAACCTGTTCCGACACCATCTGTGTAAAGGGTGATCCCATAGCGAAGGCAACGTTTGGTGCCATAGAGATAGAGGTGATCGAGGATGGCCTGCTCGTTGCTTCTTTCCACCTCATCCTCCTTGCTACTCTCCTTCCACAACTTTGTAGGCACCAGGGTATGGCAGATTGCAGGCATGCCATCACGTCCTGCTCTACCCTGTCCTTGGACATATTCAAGCATGTCGAACGGCTTGTCTGCATGTATCACCAGCCGTACATGCGAATAGTCATTGCCAGTACTAAAGGCTGATGTGGCGACCATGACTTTGCTGCCCTTTCCATCCACCCATGCCATGTATGCTTCTTGGCGCTCTGCTGCAGTCATGGTCTCCTTGTCTCCAACATAGCAATGCCACTTGGCAGCCAGTGCAAGGTCTGTGCACATGTCTATGGATGGCACATAGACTAGCGCTCGATCTCGTGGTTGCCAGGTCTGCTGAAGTTGTTGTACTATTTCTTGTGTGCGTGCAGACAGATCTGACTCCTTGGATGTCTTTTCCAGCATGTACTTGAGCTCTGGTCGGTTGGTGCCTTGTCTGCAGATGATTGTGTTCTTGAGCAAGCAATACATATCAATGACCTGAGGCATGAAAGCTGGAGGGAGAGTTGCACTGAGCAACACCAGTTGTGCAGGTACAGAACGAATGTTGTAAAAATGTTCCAAGGTCTTGCGATAGCCCTTTGCAATCAGAGGTATATGGGCTTCATCCACCACAATGCGTGCAATCTGCTTGAAATGGACAAGCTCTGCCAGTGCCGTACGCCAGGATGCTGTTTGTGACTTGTCTGCTGAAACAAGGACAAGGTTGTCTCTCAAGTTGAGCTGCTTGTCTGCTTGGTAAATTTGATAGGGTACATCCATGGATGTGAGGCGACGCTCATAGTCCATGATGAGCGAATTGAGTGGCAGAACCAATACAGTGAACCTGTCCACTTCCAACAAGCTTGGCACAATTGCCAGCATTGACTTGCCTCCTCCTGTGGGAAGGATGACAATGATGTCCTTTTGACATTGCAGAACGTAGGTCATTGCTGTCTGCTGTTCAGGTGATCGCCATGTGATGTTCCTGTTCTTCAACAATGTCTGTATTTTCTCCAAAGCCAGGATCGACAGGTTTGATGTTGAAGGGGGTGGTGGTGTGTTCCGACGTGAGATTGTGCTGATCTCTGGGCCTGCAATGGAATGATCAGAGGAATATTTATATGACTGATGTGTGACTTGCCTATTGTGGATGTCAAACCAGACAGCATGTTCTGACGCAAGATCATGTTGGCGTTGTCAACTAAGAAAGTGTGAGCATCAAGCGTCGTCTGAGGTGTCATCTTACCTGCTTCACACACAGACGACATGATGGCCCTTTGTGCACCCTCCTGTAGATCCTCTGCCTCTATGTTTGCATTGCTGGCTACCACCACCTCCTTTTGTTTGCCTTTTTTCTGTGTTGTGTAGTGTGCTGTCATGTCTGGCGAGGCAGGTCTGGAAGCTCTTGGTTCTGCCGTATTTTTGACTCTTGTCAGCCCATGCATGAGCTCGGTAAGCATGGGAGTCAAACGTTCCACCACACGAGTTGTGATGCTCTCCACCATGGCCTCTTGATTGATGGCACAATCGTGCGCCAGATTGTGCACGGAGGATGTACTAGGCTTGTTGGGAAGAGTGTCTGGCTTTGTGAACATGTCAGCACGACATTGGCTGTATGGAAGCCCTGTTCCTCCTGGCATCACCCGACAGCGCTCCTGCCAAGCCTTGCTCGCCTGAAGAAACAATGGCAGTACATCTTCAGCTGCTCCAGCCAAGCTCTGAGTACTTAGACCATAGATGCGATTCTCCATGGCACGGGTATGTCCTGCTTGCAGTGCTTCCACATCCTCTTCCTTATCCATCACTGCAATGTCCTCTGTTGCACACTTGAACTTGCGTTTCCATGCTGTTTGAATATGTCGCCATGGATTGATTGTTAGAGCAAACTGAACGCGACGCAAGCTATACTTTGCCATGACTGCAGACAGATCCTCTGAGGAAAACATCTTGTTGAAGTTGACAAAAATGAGATCCCTATAAAGCTGCACAATGCTCTCGTCTTGAAAGCAGATCTTGGCTGCAAGCTGGGCAAAGGGTCGGGCGATGGCAAGATCTTGAATGAGAATGTCGCTGGTGATGGCATCCAGACCATGGGGAATAAGCTTCTCATGACCTGTTAAAGCTGTGGTCTTGGAATATTGAGAAAGCAAGGTGACATGCTGGCCAAAAACCAATAGGTTGCGTGTTGACCTCGTTTGGATGTTGCGATAGGTCATTGCAGTAAGCTCGGTACCTCGGCTGGGAGCCCCACTCAACATCTCTGCACGAAGCAGGAGTAGCTTTTGTAACTCGGCATAGTCCTGCAGCCAGCCACGTAATGCAGCACGGTTCCAAATCAGTTCCCCATCTTGTTTCAATAGAAAGTGGGAAAATGGGTCCTCGCCCTGGACAACTGCTTGCACTAGGCGAGTACGATCTTCAAAGCAGATATTTCTAGGATCGAACAGAAAAGAGTAGCCCACGTCCTTGTTTGTCACATCGTCCGCCATGTCATTGTAGTCCACTCTGAGATGTAGTCCACGCAACACCTTGTGTTCCCAGACAGAGACAAGGTCCTCTTCAATGTCCCGAAACATGCTGCAGACGTCCAAGAAGGAGATTGAATTGCCTTTGTACTTGAGAGTCAACCAAGTGTCTGTGTCCATCCACCAGATGCGTGGTAGTCCCATGGTCTCATATGCGATTGCAGATGCTCTGTGCTGTAGGGAACGTAGGCGGGCAAATGTGGAGTGGGTCTTCTCTGTAAACCATGGCTGGAGAGCATCACAGGCCTTGGTTTCTGTGACGTTGTCCCCTTGAAAGTCTGCACGTGCTCTGATCTCCCTGAGGAATGTGAGACGCATGCAATACTCTAGCTTTGCTATGATTTTGGTCACGTCCTTGGGCTCTTTGAATGAACCATCCTGATTCAGCGTCAGCAATGCCAGTCCAGCCTCTGTAGGGTCTGTGATGCGGCTCGTGTCAAGCCACTTGGGCCAGGCAGTGGTCCACATCTTGAGAAGCAGTTGATGTATCTGCTGAACTACTTGTGATTCCTCTGCTCCATTCTGCAGCTTCTCCTCCAGGTTGGCAATCACAAAGTTGAAGTTGTCCACCTCTAGCCATGAGTATCGTACAAGCTTGGTGAGGATGCAGACTACAGGTACAATGTAGCTTTTCATGGTGGCATCGAGCATGTGCTTGTGAAAGGGAGTGTTGGAGATGCCACTGTAGAAACCCCTGAGCATGATCTGTCGCCAGATTGTGCATGTGGACCAGCTTACCTTTTAAGAGGATCTGGTGAATTGATGCGTTGAAGAACCAGCTCATCAGTGGTGTCTATAAGCTCAAGAGCCTGTTTAAAGTAGCGCTCCATGATGCCATGTATGTCCTTGCAGTCAATCTCGTCCCGTTGTGGCAACATGATGGACTGGCGCAACCAGTCTATGGTGAATCCACTGCCTGCCACATATTCATGCCAGCGTGTCATGCGCAGCCAAGGAGTGATGAGCCGATGGTCAGTAGGAACCTGAACATTGTTGAGCTGCTTCTTCAAACTATTCATCAGCTGCTCTGTGATGGGATCAGATCCTGTTGTTCTGGGAACTATGACCTCCCAAAAGGTGCGTTGACTGCCAGCTCCCTCTGCCTTCATTCGTTGTGCTTTACAAGACCGCCAGGAGCTTGGAACTGGTTGATTATGGTGATTTTGAGTATGATGCTGCCGGATGTTGTTATATTTTGACATGACTGTTGGACAGTATTGGCAAGCAAGAGCATCACATATGGCCAGGCCATGCACAATAGCCCTTGGTCCAGTAATGCCAGTGGGAAGAGAGTCTGTCAATCCTAGCTCTGTTACAGCCATCTGAAACCATTCCATGGAGAACAATGACAGGAGCTCTGGATGTTTGTTGACAATATGGCTGCGTGTGGTTGGAGTGGAAATGGCCTCTTTGCAAAGCTGACAGATCAACAAATTAAACTCCACATTGACCACCAGATTGAGGCTGGTCAAGTAGGAATGTTGAATGAAGTATGGACCCATGACCTCATGTTCAGCTGCTGGAATGTCTGCATTGTTGTTGGATCTGGACTGCTCTTGCATGGTGGTGTTGACGAGAGCCTGCCGAATTATATACAGTGAGCGAAATGTTATAACAGGCATGATGCACTTGCCATTAAAGAGGGTCTGATCATGGTTGTAGAAGACATGGGCTCTAGAGGATGGGGTGATGAGACATCCATTATGCTCAAGGGTCTTGGGCTGACATCCTATGCATGATAAGGTAAACTTGTGACAGAATACATTCATGATTTGTTTACTACAGACCTGATCAAAGTCCATTAGTGGAGAGTTCATGTTAATGTCCTCTCCTGCCTTGGGTGAGGCTGATTTCATGACTTGGTCATGCATGAAAGGGCTTGCCTAGAATGAAGATAATGAGCAGCATAATCTTGCGCCAGAACATGCTTGCTTACCTGAATGGCATTGGTGGTGGTGGTGGTGATTTCCAATCCAGAAGTATGGATGCTACTGTCTGCTAAGCCAGACTGGTGGCCAGATTGCTTACATAATACAATCACTATGAAGAATCACTGTCCAAAGTTAAATGTCTACCTTTTTCTCTGGACCTAGCCAATTGGTCTGCAAATTCTTCATGTGCTTTTGCAAAGCATCAATGGTGGCAAAGCCTTGAGCCTTGGGACACTTGCTGTGTGAGCAGTAACACAGAAATGTGCCATTCTCATGTCTGGTTGCAGTGATCTGCTGCCCACTGTAAGCCACAAATGTTACAGTCTTTACACACTTTTTCCAATGCTTGTCATGCAGGTTCCTGTTGTCAAAAGAAAGCCCACATTCTTGGCAAATACGAGGCATGGTGATGGAAATAATGTGAGATTGATTAATGATGGTGAGGTTGAGGAGATGGTGGTGGTTGGAAGTCAAGATGTAAAGATAGTATTTTCTCACAGTGAATGTTTGTTGTTGTGTTTGTTATTACCAAAATAGGAAATTATTTCCTTTTTTAGACATTGCAGACAACTAGAACTGATGAATGGTTGATAATAGTAGGTTTATGTCAACAGATCTTATGGTTGATTGCAAGATGGTTGATTGCAAGATAGAAAACAACCTTGATTGTATTTCATTCATTGAAACTTTGTGCTTATGGATGGCAGTGTAAATGGTGCAATCTGTCTTGAATCTGCTGACATGCATTGGTCAGAATATGCTATTGCAATTTTCCTTGCATGTCACAATAGAATGAGTGCAAACCAGTACCAGATCACATCAGGAAAACTTTAAAGGTACAATTATTCTTAATAATTGTTTTAAGGGAGCATATAGAGGATTATAAAACACTTTATGTTGTCATCTATTATGACTTAGTATCTATAGATCTAAATAGATAATCAGAGGTGGTCAACCATACAAATTTAGGAGGCATATCATGTCTGCCATGGATTATAATCCATTATAATCTCTTCAAAACTTTCCTGATGCCATGCACTAGTGGTTATGAGGCACTTTCACCCATAATGGAGACGCTTCTGTGGCTATGAGACGCTTCCATCCATATATGGAGACGCTTCTGTGGCTGTGGGACGCTTCCGCCCATATATAGAGACGCTTCCATTCATATATGGGAACACTTCCATGGCTGTGAGACGCTTCCATCCATATATGGAGACGCTTCCACCCAAAAAGGAAATTGGGCACATTCTGGCGGCAGAACATGCTGTGAGAGACGCTTCCAGAGACGATTCCATGGGAAAATATAGACCCTCTGTGTGGGGAAGGAGATTATTAGTAATGATATACATCATGATGGAATGTAATTATAATTAAGCCGGACTGGTAGCTGCGGCATCCCTGCACAAATTGGAATGTCCGTCTTCTAAAAAGTTCAAGATCGTCCCATCCGGACTCCGGGC
>JBBPSD010000363.1:0-27955 GCA_038093415.1 Xerocomellus chrysenteron | reverse complement strand
CACATACTCCTGTCCATCTGACCCAATCCTATTGATTTTAGTCTCATCTGACCAAAGAACCCTCTTCCAGCCTCCACAGTCCAATGCTGGTACTTGAGAGCAAAGGCCAACCTCCTCTTTCTATGATAAACAGAGAGAAGGGGTTTCTTTTTCTTTACCACAGCCTTTAGAGAGGCCTCCTTGAGGGTATTCCTCACTGTCTGTGAAGAGACAGGAGTGCTGATGATGGTATTAATGAAATGGGTGGCCTGAACTGCATTGCTGGCCTTTCCAGTAAGGATTGTCTGGATAATAGCACATTTGTTGGTAGGAGAGAGCTTGGAGGGATGGCCACTATGGTGATTTTCTTTGTCTGGCTGGACTTCCTGAAGGACCCTAGCCACAGTGGACTTCCCTATACCAGTTTGGGATACAATGTTTCAGCAGGAAAGATCAAGAGAAGCAAGAGAGATGATATTATTCTTTTGAGCATCAGAGAGGTGTTTCATGGTGGGAATGAGGGAATTTATTTGTAATGGCAGGGTTTATATATGCTGTAGATTCATTAATGACATAATGGTGACATAATATAGCCTTTACATAAGGTATGTAATCATCTCATGGCATTCCAGGGTCTAATATATGTAATGAGAATACAAAGTCAAACAACTGTCCCAATAAGTTGTCATTTTGCTATGGCTGCCATTTCATCAAATCCTAACTGAATGCCTTGATCCTTGCACCTATAGAAAGCCAGGAATAAGCACTTCATCCCATACACTCATATGTTAGGGCCCAGGTTAGATGCAGTTAGGGGTTATCGATGTTAGTGAAAAACATGCAAACATTGGGACAGTTGTTTGAGCCACTGTAGACATACAGTTCATAGTGAACTCCTTGAAAATCTGCCATTCAACGCCGTCTGGGAGACCCTGGAGCAAATCAAAGATTGATTTGTCGTTGGAGTAGGTGATTCCCATTTGAATAAACCTGTGACAAGCGTCCTTGAAGACCCCAAGGTACTAAGATGCATCGTCGGCGTCTTTGAGCTTTTCCGAGCATATGAGCACAAAACTCATACTGGGAGAGTAGGTCATTTTGAGAGTAGCGTTCAGATAGGATATCCCATTGTTCACATGCTGTCTGGCTTTAATTGAGTTGGTTTGCGACGATGGAGGAAACTTTTCGGTTGATCAGAGCTTTGGCCTGTGCATTCTTTGCCAGCCAGTCGAGGATCTTTTCCTTTTCTTTGTCTGTAACAGCAGCTGGTTTTGCTGGTGTTGGTTTATCGATGGCGAGCTCTGCGAGATCGATCGGATCTGTACCATTACTACAATGGTTCCAGAGATGTTCACCCTTAAGGGCCAACGTCATCTGACGATGCCACTGTGCGTAGTTCTCGGCCCCTGTAAGTTCGCAAATGTGATCATATTTCCCCATGGTTATTTCCGTGGTCCTGAGTGAGTGCTTGGAGTCTAGATTACGATAATTAGGGTTCTGCCTGGTCAGAACCCAGGGCTCATAACTTGATCGAGCTAGACGAGATAACTAGGTACTTATGAGCATGAAACAATGTGAGTCTAGCCGGTCAACATACCTCAGCGAACACGAGAGTGTGAGAGCGCTGAGGAAAAATGTTGACCGGGCGACGCATGTCCTAGTGCTACAAGATGAGTGCAAGACGGTGCAAGATACAGAGTGGCCGAGTGAATATAAATAAGTTCAACATAAGCCATGACCATCTGTGACTGTCCGAGCCGAGTGCGGCAAGCAGAGTTCAATTTCATGACCCCCAACACTGCTGGTTCAACTCACCCCCCCTGTGCCCAAGGACGAGGCAACACTCCTCAATGCTCAACAACAATGCACACATGGCGCTGCCGCCATGCATGCCGCTCATATTTCCATCAAGATGGGCACTGGGAGCTGACTCGTGGGTGCATTGGCATGCTCGGGTATGTCGCGCCGCCTCTTTGTACCTCCGTGCTCAATCATGACACCTTCAGCCCTGGTTCGTTTGGTGGGGCTCGTTCTCACCTCACATGCACCTCCGGCACATCCTGTTGTATCCCATGAAGAAAATCACATCTGCCTCTTCATGGGACACGCGATTTTTGGCAGAGCCCCTGCTTTAACTTGTGTCCCATGAAGCAGACTCGCTCTGCGGCCTCATGGGACACGCATTCCGAAACGGTAAGCATTCCTGCCAAGGCAGGGTCCCTCTGCTGATGAGACGTGAGATGGAGTGAGTCGTTCGAGCTCCCTTCGCCCTCAGGCCTCTCCCTCTGCCACCATGGCCCACACACCATGCTCACCAGCACTCAAGGCTGCTACGCACCAGCAACAGCAATAGCCATGTTGACCACGACAGGTCAGCAGCACCAGCAACAGTGACGGCGACGATGTTCGTCGACAGCAAACACCAGGTGTGTTTTTCATCGATGTATCTGCCTGCTCACAGCTTACAACACCAATGAGGGCCCGCTGACAGCTAACCTGCATCCGAGTCTGCCGTTGCAGGATGCCTGCCATTGACCTTAGCTGTGAGTCTCCTCGTCCACCAGGCCCTCACCCCGGATGGTGTAGAGACTTGTACATCTCTGTGCTTATATTCCACCCCTTTTACCTTTTACCTGACTGCCTTACTGTTATCCATTCGCTCCGAACTCCTTTCTATTTGCTAAGACCGGCCTCAGTTTATACCGGACCATGCCGAGCACGTCTGGACTATTCAGTTTATATTGTTAGTATGTTACAGCTTCACTTTCTATCGGTACCATCAGCCCCCGGTTGGTCTCTCTGGTGCTGAAAGCACCCGGTTAGACATCGGTCTCGGGCCTGGTACCTGACCCCTTTTACTCATTTCCTTTGAACTTGACAGCTATCTTGAGTTTGACAGTCTCGGGTATACCCGGACTATAAAGCCTTGTACTTAGGATTTGAAACACACTTTTGGTTGGATTCATGAACTGTTCGAACCACTCGTCCCTTGTACTGTTCACCGTCTACCACACTGTTCACCGTCACCGTCACCGTATCCCGCTCTCGTTCCCTTCGTCTTGCGCTCCTCAGACTTCTGGTCTCATGCTCCAGTTGCTCCCCAGGCTATCCTCTGCACTTAATCCTTCAGCTTTGGACTTTCTTCCAACTCCTCCCTTACCTTGAGTCTTCGGCTCGTGCATGACCTTCAGCCACTCAACGCTGTCACCATTTGGGATTCTTCAGTCCCTCCCTTCGTAGAGCATCCAGCTGAGTCATTTGGCGGGTACGCAGTCTACAGCATGATGGACTTATTCACCGGATATGACCAGCGTCTGTTACACGTGGACTCCCAGGATATGACTATGTTTAATAGTCCGCTCGGACCGCATGGTCTTACCACTCTACTGATGGGACATACTAACGCTGTCCAGATCTACCAGGCCAATATGGCATTCATTCTCCAGGATGAGATACCACACCATACCATGCTGTTTATCGATGACCTGCCGGTGAAGTCCAAGACGTCCCGGTACCAAAGACCGGATGACTCATATGAGATGATACCAGAGAACCCGGGCATCAGGTTATTTATCTGGAAACATCTCACCATTGTCCACAGAATCCTCCAATGCGTCCAAAACGTTAACGCAACTGTTTCGGCTAAGAAATTCATCCTCGCCACTCTGGACACCACCATTGTTGGTCACAAGTGCACCTCTGAAGGTCAGGTTCCACATGAGGCTAAAATCCAGAAGATCAGGGATTGGCCAGAGTGCAAGAATCTGACGCAAGTTCGCAGGTTCTTAGGGACCTGCGGTGTGCTTTGGATTTTTATTCGAAATTTTGCTGCTATCGCTAGACCGCTAGTTGGACTGATGCAAAAGGGTATCCCATTCGAGTGGGGTGAGGCCAAGTGCACTGCAATGATTCGTCTGAAGGACGAAATCATTCAGTCCCCGGCGCTCCGGCGCTTGGACTACGAGTCCGGCTGAGAGGTTGTACTCACTGTAGACACCTCAGTCATCGCAGTCGGCTTCATTCTATCACAGGAAGGGGAGGATGGCAAGCACTATCCAAACCGCTTTGGCTCTATCAGCCTCACGAGCATAGAAAGCCGGTATTCCCAGGCTAAGCTCGAGCTGTATGGACTGTTCCACTCTCTCCGAGCAGTCCGGGTATTCATCTTTGGAGTCACTAACCTTGTTGTAGAAATGGACACCAAATATGTCAAAGGCATGATTAACAACCCTGATCTGCAGCTGAACATGACCATCAATCAGTGGATTGCCAGTATACTATTATTTCATTTCAAACTTCATCACATTTCCACAGACCGACACACTGGTCCTGATGGACTGTCGCGTCAGCCACCCTCGAATGATGATCCTTCCGATACAGATGATTTTCAGGATTGGTTGGACAGTTCTTACTCTTTTTGCGTTACCTTACTCAATGATTGGTTATTGTCTTCTTCTATCATGCCATGCTCCGCACATTTGGGGTGTCATTTCCCTTGCCTACCGCCCTCTGTCCCCTCGGCATCGGGTAGCTTCCTCCTTTTACCCATTCTCTCGCCGATCTTTGTGCAGTCATATTCTTTTGTCCTTCACTCATCTGCTTCCAAGCCTGTCATCGAGCCAGACTCTCCCACTATACCTCGATCTACCAAGGCTATCGCTGGAGAAGCCTGGATTTGCTTGATCTGTGACTTTCTCGAGACTCGTGCTCGACCAGCTGACTTTTCTGATACAGAGTTTCACTCGTTCGTCAACTCAGCAACGAAATTCTTTCTCCTCCACGGCAGCCTATGGCGCCAAGAACCGCACGGTTGCCACCAGTTGGTCATACCCGAACACCAGTATTTCAGACTAATCAAAGAGGCTCATGATGACCTCAGGCACAAAGCTGTCTTTACAGTCCGGACCCGGCTTCTACTCCACTTCTGGTGGCCAATGCTGGTCGAGGACGTCAAGTGGTTTGTCCAAACCTGCCACGAGTGCCAAAGTCGCCAGACTCATCGATTACATATTCCTCCTACCGTGCTGGTTATCGGTGGCTTGTTTCGCAAGGTCCACCTAGACACGATGGTTATGCCTCGGTCTGCCGGTTATCGGTATATTGTTCAAGCTCGCTGTGCATTGACTGCTTACCCTGAGTGGTGGATGTTGCATTCCAAGAATGCCTCCGCCCTTGCTTCCTTTATTTTTGAAGATATTCTCTGTCATTGGGGCGCTTTGGCCGAGATTGTCACTGACAATGGCCCAGCCTTTGTTCAAGCTCTCAATGTCCTCGCTGACCAATACAATATTCGGCATATATGCATCTCCCCCTACATATAACTCCCAGGCTAACGGTGTGGTCGAGCTGCGTCACCTTGATGTCCGGGAGGCCATCATCAAAAGCACCCCGGGGGGGAGTTCCGCTGGCATACCGCCGCTCACTCGGTCTTTTGGGCTGAGCGCGTGACTGTGCTTTGGTCTACCGGTTTGTCTCCATACTTTATGGTTCACGGTGTCGAGCCATTATTTTCTTTTGATCTCGCCGAAGCAACATTTCTTGTTCCTCCTCCAGATACCGAACCCCTCTCCTCATCCGGACTGATCGCTTGGAGAGCCTGCCAGCTCCAAAAGCATCAGGAGGACCTGGAGTCGATCCGTGAGTGTGTCCTAAAGGCTTGGTTCAAGTCTGTCAAGCACTTCGAGGTCGCTTTCAAGAACCAGATCAAGGACTTTGACTTTCGGGCAGGCAGCCTGGTCTTAGTCCTAAATACCCAAATCGAGAAAGAGCTTAGCCGAAAGATGAAGCCTCGGTACTTAGGTCCTATGGTGGTCCTTCGCCGGACTACCAGCGGGTCATACCTACTGGCAGAGTTGGACGGAGCAGTATCTAGATTGTGCTATGCTGCCTTTTGGCTTATCCCCTACTATTCTCACCTTTCATCTGTTATTCGTATCACTGAGCTCACAGATATGGATGACGAAAACCTGGATAAGCTGGCAGAAGAAGATGTGGAAGAGCCCCACGAAGAAGACTGAGACTCTTATGAGTCAGACTAGTCCGGGCATATGTCACCAAAGACTGGTGCTCATAATTTTTCCTCATACTATAATCTCTGTTCCACCCCAGGATTAGACTGGTGACCCTCATCTACCTCTTATATCTCCCACTAAAAAACCGTCACCACAGACAGTCCACGTCCCTTCTACTATATACCGAAAGCCAGACATCAAAATATCCAGCCCCCCCCTCTCATCTCCTACTCCTTATGTCTCTCCAAAAACTCATACTGAACACCTTCCCTTTCTAATGCGTGACGGGACACATGCCCGTTTATATCTCATAGACCGAACATACTGAACACCAACACTTAGACCAAATAAAGACCCGAAGGTGTAGAGGTGGAAAGAAGACCGAGGAACACAAGACGGGCGGTACCCCACACACTGGACATTGATTTCGTTTAACCTTGCCCTTTTGACCCCCCTTTTTAAACGATGTTTCATCCCTTATTCCTTATTTTTCTCTCTTTTTCTTTTTCGCACCGATATACCGAAACCTGATTCATTAAGGTGTACTTTACATTTTTGACTCTGACTAAGCGGAGGACAGAGGGGAGGAAACTATTTACAGGTCCATATCCTTGAGGGCCTCTACTATCTCGCTCACCTCCAACATCACCATGGTGTGCTCGACCTCCAACTCCTTCACCTTCACCCGGATCTGGAAGAGCCGGGAGTGGAGGTGGTTGAGACAGCACGCCAGCACATCCCAGGTCTTCCTCACCTCCAACTTGCTGCCAGTCTTCTTCAGCACCGTGCGCGCCTTCCCCTTCTATTGGGCCAGGGTTATCTCCCCCTTGTCCTTGCTCTCGTCGTCGACCTCAATGGGCAAGGAAGCCCTTTTGCTGGGGCTGGCCTTGGCCGACAGCCGAACCGTCCTTCCACCTGTCGAACTGGTGAGTCATGGAGGGGAAGACCAAGACAGCCGACTTACTTTTTGTCATCTTGACGACGACTGCTGCCGCCGCCGAGCTCCCCACTGCTTTGGTGGGCTTCCTCTGCCCGTGCCACCCTTGTGCCAAGCTGCAGCACAGCTTGGCTGACTTGCATCGGGTGCAAGCCGTGCCGGTCCCATATGCACATTCGGCCGCGACCCCCACCTTCTTGCAGGCCTCGCAGGCACCTTCAGTGCCGACCAGTCACACCACCGGCGCCGAGACCTTGCACTTGATGGTGGCGGACTCAGCCGCTACGCCCTCCTCATCCTCTTCCCAAACCCTCTGGACGCTGGTTAGCCCAGTGTGACAGACTGATGGCATCGCTACTCACCTTGCGCGTGGATGAGGTGACCGACACCACCTCAGACGATGCCCCCCTCATCTCTGCGGCAGGTACCACCACCTGCTCCACCTCCTCTACCTCCATTGCTGACACCTGGGATGCCAGCCTCATCGCCGTCCTCCCCACCCATTCGGCCTGCGTGCGCTTGGCCTCCACGACCACGACTGCGAATTGGTCATCAATGTCTGTGTCGATGCCGAGCTTGTCGGCCTCCCATTAGTGTCTCTCCCAAGCGTCCTACCCGAACTTTGCATCAGCTGCGGCTATCATCGAATAATGGGTGGTTTACCATTGCCCTGCTGAATGCCTCTACCCAGATCTCCTGGTCCTCGGCCAGCTTGTCCTTATCATCGGGAACCGACCTCGTGAGTCCGTCGAGCTGCTCGGTGGCTTGACGGAAGCTGTGCCGAGCGTGGAGGCGCAGGAGGGAGCCAGCATCAGTCATGGCACGGAATTTGTCAAGCCGGGATTGGAATTGTGACATAGTGGTAAGAGGGTGAGAAGTGAGGAAGAAAAAGTTGACGCACCTCGGACTATATACCCGGTCACACGCTTTCGGACTCCGCATTGTTCTCTTCTCGGCACAGATTTTTTTCTGACTGGGGACAGTCAGAAGCCAAGTCTCCCACAGATGTAGAGACTCGTACGTCTCTGTGCTTATATTTCACCCCTTTTCCCTTTCACCTGACTGCCTTACTGTTATCCATTCACTTCGAACTCCTTTCTATTTGCTAAGACCAGTCTCGGCTTATACTGGACCATGCCAAGCGCATCTGGACTATTCGCGTCTGGACTATTCGGTTTATATTGTTAGTATGTTACGGCTTCACTTTCTATCAATACCATCGGCCCCTGGTTGGTCTCTCCAGTGCCGAAAGCACCCGGTTAGACATCGGTCTCGGGCCCGGTACCTGACCCCTTTTACTCATTTCCTTTGAACTTGACAGCTATCTTGAGTTTGACAGTCTCGGGTATACCCGGACTATAAAGCCTTGTACTTAGGATTTGAAACACACTTTTGGTTGGATTCACGAACTGTTCGAACCACTCGTCCCTCGTGCCATTCACCGTCTACCGCACCATTCACCCTCACCGTCACCATATCCCACTCTCATTCCCTTCGTCTTGCGCTCCTCAGACTTCCAGTCTTGCGCTCTGGTTGCTCCCCGGACTATCCTCTGCACTTAATCCTTCGGCTTTGGGCTTTCTCCCGACTCCTCCCTTACCTTGAGTCCCTTTAGGGGCAAAGTACCTCCCCTCGCCTCTTTCCTTTGACGGCTTAGGGCAAGTGTGTCTTACACCCTTAGTCCTCCCAGCCGTTCTATTATCTTTACAACAGGTCACTCCCGGCCCTGATCCCTGACTTGGGTTCAACATCAGCCATGAGGAGGGTGTTGTCGCCATTGGTGTTGATGTTATAAAGTCAAGGTCCCTCCCCAAATCACCCATCGTGAGTTCGTGGTCTCCCTCTGTCTGTTCATGCCCATGGTTTGCTGTTAGTACAATATATAAAAATAATATCAGTGTATACATAGAGTATGGAAAGGTAGATCAACAGTAGTTAGTTCCCATGTCTATAGCACTTCGTCAATCAAGTATACTGCTAGTACAGTGGCAGTGATAATCATGACCAAACAAGCAGTACATGGCTCGTAATAAGATTGGTGCTGTTTTGTGCACTCCACTGGTATACTGCCATCACTCCTCATACATATGATTACAATGGCCAACACCATGGAGCAGTCTTCAGGCTTGAACTTGCAAGGGCAAGTGGCAGAGGAGGAAGTGAGTGCCCCTGCTCATTAGTTGAACCCCTTTTTGTTGGAGCTGGCTCTCTTTTCCCAGATTGCTGGAGAGATGGTCAAGTTAGACCTTCTTGAAGATGCTGATAATGAGGCCACACTTGATATCCTCATTGGTAACTGTATGGAGGATTATCCTAATGATGACCAGTCAGAGATGGCCCAGTATGCTGCCAAGATTGCAAGAGCAACCATAACAGATCAGACAAGAGATAAGCACATCAGGTATGTGTATCCTAGCCAGAACATCCTCTACGAAACCTTAACAATACCCAAAGGATCATCAAAGCCTTTCTCACCTTCCATCTAAAGTGGACTCCTGGATGGGATCCAAAGCTTGTCACCAGGCAGACCCCGTATGACATTCGCCTCTTCATCACTCATAAGTGTGGTCCAAAGTCTGAGGGATATGAGGGGCGAAAGTATTCCACTGCCATATCTACCCGTGCTGCCCTTATTCTGTGGTTTCACACTCTTCGTCCTGAGGAAAGGGTGGATGAGTGGATTGCCCATGAAGTCACAGGCCAGTGGTGAGCTTTCATATTTCCTAGGCATGCTCTTCACTGGCTTCACACAGACTCTATCCAGCTCAGGCCTTCCAACCTGTGCTCGTGTGGTCTCTGAGTTCATGATTGGCCTGGAAAAGATGAAGGCCAGGTCAGGCGAAGTCTCCCAGTCTGCACGTGCCCTCATGCTTAAGAATATATATCACCTTTATCACCATTGTGTGGGTCAAGACACCTCTAGTAAGGTTGAGAAGCATAGGGGGATTGTGCACTATGTGAGCACTGTTTTGTGGTGTCAACTTGAACAAAGAGGGTTATTGACATTGACTTGCATTTACCCCCATTGCAGACTGTGTACCTATTTGCCTGGATAATGATCCTGCGCATTGATGAGGCCCTCAGCCTTACATTTGAAAAAATTGACTCCCTTCCCACAAAATGTGTTTCTTTTTCCTCATAGATACCCTTTCCTAATGCCTTACCAAATTATTCCAGGGTCATATTTTGATATGACTATGGAGACAAGAAAGAATGCACAAACAAGGGTTCCTCATATCTGGCATCTATGTGCTAATGATGTGGATCCAAGGATTTGTCCAAAGCGTGCACTTATTCACCTGGCTAGAATCTATGGCAGAGACTATCCCAAGACAGGACCCCTGTTCTTGCAGATGAACAAGTATGGAGTGGTAATTGGAAAAGCCATAGTATGTCTTCATCATTTATAATGAGTTCTTCTTGCACATGTTTATTTGTCCTACTTTCTATCACCACTGCTACTAGACAACCCCCATGATGACACGTCATTTGGCAACTGATCTGCAAACCCTTGGCTACAAGTCCTGGTCTATGTATGGAACCCACTCCTTTCGCCGTGGTGGCTGCCAGCACCGGCTTCGTGATCAGTGCTGGACTCCAGGTATGCTGGCTGCATGGGGTGGCTGTTCTCAGCATGAGGCCACAACCATGTTCCATTACTTCTACTCCCCGAATGATAACCATGAGTGCATGGTTGACTATGATCGCAATGATGGAAAAAGATTGTGCTTTTAGCCCATGATATTGGCATGGTAGTAGTGGCTATTAGTGAATGCCTTGTTTGTATGCAGATGTTGCTTAGTAGCTCAACTCATTCCCCTACCACTGGAAGACTCAGAGAACATGAACAGAATGTACACCACTGTCCTGGTGAGGATTTCAGATATGAAATAGAGATCATGTTCATATACATATACCAGATAAAATCCAATTCAATCAATCTTCTCCATGCCCATGGCTCTCCAGACCTCTCAACTGTTCATCGGCCCCCAATGCTCATGCCACTTCACTTCAGAGAAGTCCCCACCATCATCTCTGTACACATCTCTCAACCTCTCTCCTGCCAAATCCCTGTCTTGCCTCAGAATCACCTCAACCACCTTGTGCAAGAGAAAGAGGGATTCACCACTTACCTTGCACTTACCCTTTGATGATGATGCCAACCCCGAGTCATCACTGGGCTGGCGAGTGAAGAAACCAAAGAAGTGCTCCTTGTCACCAGCGAACTCTCTCTCAAGTTGGGCATATGTACAGCCGCTCCTGCCGATTCACAGTGCCCTTTATATTCTCCCAGAGTGGGTGAGGTGGGTGACCCTTGCGGGGACCATACTTGTCTTGGATCTGCTGGACTCGACCTTCCTCCACCTGCTCGACAACCTCACGCAGTGAGCTTGCACGGGAGAGCGCATCGAACTCCAATTGGCATGCCTGCAGGACAGCGTGGTCATCAGACTGAGCAGGAGGGCCCGTCATCGTCAATGACAGGGGTGCCAACATGCCTACAGCAGGGGTCGTCATTGGCATGGTTCCTGGGGTGGTGATGATGGAGCAAGCTGAAGGCGACCAGCCGAGGACTGCTGACTCAGGCGTGGTTGCAGGGGTTGGAGCCTCCTCCAATACTCGATGGAGGCTGTTGGTCTGAGCTACAGGGTGATGGCATCACGGCACATTGTCAGTTTCCACTCCAAATTCAGCTGCTCACCAGCTCGTGCTCACCTGGGAACAGCATACCAGTGCAGAGCAGGAACAGCTGGTTCGTCCATGTGCACTCCTCCCACTTGTCCCCCAGATTGCAGAGGGCATTCCACTGGCAGTTTTGGATGTCGAGAGCCGATGATGGGCTGGGAGCTGCAGCTGCGGCTGCCGGCAGTGCCACCATGAGGTCGAGGTGGTAGTGCACAGCCAGTCGTTGCCTGAGGTTGTCGACCTTGCCCGACTTCATAAGTACCTTCCTGCCGGCAGCGGTGTTCATTTGGTCGACCCAGAACTTGAGCTGGGCCCCCGTCACAGAGCTGAGGGAGGCGGCATCGAAGTCGGGCAGCGTGGCCGGGGTCAAAACGGCCTGCATCCATTCGGAGGACGGATGCAAATGGGGGGTGTGGGCTACCAAAACAAAGCATGCCGGTCAGGGACAGCGCGACGCGGCACCTCCTGCCAGCGTGTGGGACATACCTGAGGTGCTGGACTGCTTCCTCATCCTCCCACTCAATTCTTTCGACGACATCGTTGCCGATTGACGAACAGAGGCCGAGGTTGGAGGCCCGGACCAGTGTTCTGGCTCCTGGGATGAAAACGGCGCCGAAGGTGCACTCAGGCATGTAAAGGGGGGAAGCGGAGGTGAGCCAGGGGTGCTTTCGAGCGGTTCATGCAGGCGATTACATAAGTAACTATAACCCGGGAAATTTACGTGGCTGTGTGTAAATCGGTTAAATCGGGCACAGCCACCTCGGCAGAGCTGGGAGGAAGAGAGTTGTTGTTGCGCTCGCAATTCCCAGAGGTTGGCCAGGGCGGGACTGGATGTACTGGGCGTGCAAGGAGCAATGGGCATACATCAGTGCGCCACAAAAAAAATTTGATATTTTCATATTTTCAGGTCGAGATTTGCAGTGTGTGCCCGGTGGTCCAGGTGGAAGTGGAACATATTGACCATATTGGGAGTGATGGGTGCACCGTCAGCGTCACCGTGCTGCCCAAAAAAAAATGATATTTTGATGTCTAGAGGTGTGAGCTGCATAGTGTTGAGTGTTACGCTTGGCTTGGGTAGAGACAAAGGTAGACTCGAAACAACAAGGGGCGAGGGATCCTTGAAGGACGTCTTCAAGGGGAAAGGGTGCTGGGGGCTTCCACAGTGGCTCTTGGTAACAATTGGTTACGTAGGAGGTTTCACGGTGAACACAAGGAGCGCACACTTGGGAGTAGTGCAAAGACTCTTAGAAGTCCGAAGGCCAGGGGAGAATTGAGTAGATTCAAGTTAAAGAGAAAATACAGGAGATGTCGTCATAATATATATATGGAGACCTGGCACACGGACCAAGCAGTGTTCGTAGCAGAAAGACTAAGACGGATATAGATGGGTAGGTGGTCCGTACGATAGAAGAGAAGTAGGCTGTGCAGCGGGCTGCGCATGAAGTAAGAAGATGTCCGTTATTGGAAGAAAGAAAGTAAGGCCATGCATGGCAGAAAGTAAAGGAAACTGCGTTTAGGCATAAGACGTTTTAGAAGAACGGTGAGAAGATAGTTCGATAAGAGTCGCGAGTCGTCAGGCAAGCGAAGTAAAAAGAAAAGAGAAATCGTAACATTACCCCCGTACTAACCCTGAGACTACGACGAAGGCTTTTTAGAAATGCCCTGACTTGGACCCGCAAGGGGATCCAGTAATGTTGCTCCATCCTACACTGTCAATAATCCCATCACCAGAGATGTCTTCGTACACGTTGATGTCGTCCTGGTCTGAGATGGGGGAGCGGTTCCTGTTACATGGGTGGAGTATGGCAAGTGGGAACGGCGTGGCAGAGGAGTGGGAACAGGAGAGCGGCAAGAAGATCCAGAAGATTGTCGCGAAGTGGTGGGAGAGGAGCTCGAGGAGGTGTTATGATTTCTCCTTTTTCTTACATCGCTCATCTCTTGACTCGCTCTCTTGCTGGACTAACTTCGCACCATCCTTCGTGGATGCCTTACACCTAAACCTGGCTTCCTTTACTTTATGCCGCACATGGCCTCACTTCTATCTTCTCACGGATGTTCTTTTACTTCATGTGTAATGTGTTGCACAGCCTACTTCTCTTCTATCGCACAGACCACTTACTCTTTATATCCGTCTTAGCTTTTCTGCTACGAACACTGCTTGGTCCATGCGCCGGGTCACCACGTATATAAGACGACATCTCCTGTACTATACTCCTTAACTTGAATCTACTCTATTCTCCCTAAATCCCTGGATCTCTTTGAGTCTTCGTACTACTCTCGAGTGTACACTCTCTGTGTAACCCCTCGAAACGTCTTACACAACCGACTGTTGCTAAGACTTGCTGCGGAAGTCCCCAGCTTATGTCCCTTGAAGAAGCCCTTCAAGGAATCCTTACCCCTTTGACGTCTTTGAGTCTATATTTGCCTCTACCCGAGTCAAGCGTAACAAAAGATTCAAGTTCTCCTTGACGGAGCTATCATTGTAATAGTCTCCCACCATTGCGCAACAACCCACTCGAAACCCTCGCTGGTTTTTACCTAGATTGCAAGAACCTTCGCCCACCGATTCCCCCTCTGAGCCTTCCCACTCGGACAACGAGGAGGAAGAAACCCTTCACCTTGACTCTACCCTTCTATCTGCGCAGGAAGAAGATGAAACTCATATGTTATCCCACCAGCTTTCCGCCTCCCTTTTCATTCCCAGAGTCCCTACTCCCCCATCCCCCACTCCAATCAACGCCACCCCCCTCTTTCCCCTTCCACCACCACCACCACCACCACCCCTCCTCTCTTGTTTCCCTCCGCCACCACCCATGACTACGAAACCCACGGAATTACGCATTGGTACCCCCGAAGTGTTCGATGGATCCTATGAGAAGTCTCAACACTGGTTGCACGCTGTGCAATTTTATCTCCTTGTCAATAAAGCGGTCTACAATAACGATGACAAACAGATTGCCTTCACCCTCTCGTACATGACCAAAGGGTCAGCCCTTACCTGGGCAGCAACCTTTCGCCAGAGCGCCATCTCTGAAACAATGTTTTCCCTCAGAACTTTCGCTGACTTTGTCTCGAAGTTCAACACCACGTTTAAACACCACGACGTCACCGGAAACGCCATCTCCTGGCTATCCACCCAACGAATGGAGAAGAGCAAAAAGAACAACTCTTACTCCCCCTCTTTGACGGAATACATTTCCACCTTTAAGAACCACGTTGCCCTCGCCAATATCTCTGACCCCAACGTCCTGATCGGATACTTCTCCACAGGAATCCCACCACCACTCATGCGCCAAATCATGTCCATGGACACCGTCCCCTCCACCATCGACGAATGGTACAAGAAGGCCATCGCTTTCCAAACTCAATGGGAGCAAGCCGATGACATCGCCAAAAGAAACTCAAGGTCTTCCCATCAGACCTACCACTCCTTCTCCAACACCGCTCACACCAAAACCCACGACCCCGACGCAATGGTCGTGGATACCATCAAGGTCTCCAAGCTTATCCCAGAAGAACGCAAACATTGCGTTGAGAAGAAACTTTGCTTTCGCTGCCGAAAACCCGGCTACCTAAGTACCGCATGCCCCGCCTTCGCTCAAAAGGGTAACCAGAAGGTACAGAAAGTAAGCAGCGAAGAGTTACCCAAGCTTGAGGAGATAGATGACGACGAAGAGGAGGAGGTGGTATGAAAGATCTCCTTTAAACCATTGGATTTTTAGATAGGAAGAGTTCCCCAACGCAAACCCTTCCTTCCCCATTGTGCGCAAATGTATTTGTAAAGTCTTCGCCTACTATGCAAATTCCAATACAACTCGTTGTCCCTTCGCACACGATGAAAGCCGTTGAAACCAGAGCCCTTATCGACAGTGGGGCAAGTATCTCCTGCATCGACTGGGGGTTTGTCAGGAAAACAAAGAATTCCTACCCAACGCCTGAAAACCCCGATCCAAGCCAGAAACGCGGACAACTCTGTTAACTCAAAAGGAGTAATCCGGTTTACCACCACCTTGTTCCTCGACATCGGAGGAATAACCCGCCAAGCCACCCTCTATGTCATGAATCTAGGGAACGAAAATGTCATCCTAGGACTTCCTTGGCTGAAAGATGTCAACCCCTCCATCGACTGGGTCAACAAGACCATCTCCGTCAAAGAATCCCTTGACCAATCACAGGAACTGTTCTGTTCCTTCTCCGCTGACACCAAACGCCATGAATCACATTTCATCCGTCCCTCCGTCAAACTCCCGCGACACGTAAACATCAATGCCATCACCGACCGACACCTCTTCACCTACAACGACTGGGAGACGGAGAGCGAATACATCACCCGCACCAAGCAAAACCGTATCATCCATCGAATCATTCGATGCGGATCCCACTTCATCCCGGCAGGATCACTGATCATTGCCAAGCTGACCACCACTACTGAGCTCGCGGCAGCTGCTGAGAAGTCTAAACCCAAAGCCACGCTCCCCCCTGAATATTCCTCCTTCGCCTCGGTGTTCTCCAAGGAAGCCACCGACCACGTTCCCCCCTCACGACCCTATGACCATGAGATTAACCTCGATGACGCCTTTACTCCAAAGATTGGGAAAGTATACCCCCTTTCCCCTGACGAATGAAAAGCTACTGAAAATTTCCTGGATGAGAACCTAGCATCGGGGAAGATCCACCCGTCCAACTCTCCCCAGGCCTCCCTTTTTTTCTTTGTCAAAAAGAAGGACGGAGGACTCCGCCCATGCCAGGACTATCGTTACATCAACGAACATACCATCCGTGACACCTACCCCCTTCCCCTCATCTCCGATCTCATGGACAAGCTGTGAGACGCCAAGGTTTTTACTAAGTTCGACGTCCGCTGGGGATACAACAACGTACGAATCAAAGATGGCCACCAATGGAAGGCAGCCTTCATTACCCACAAAGGACTTTTCGAACCCACGGTGATGTTCTTCGGACTCACCAACTCCCCTGCCACCTTCCAGTGTTTCATGAATGACTCCTTCCGCGACATGATTGCCGAAGGATGGCTCGTTATCTACATGGATGATCTTCTCATCTACTCCCCCGACACCACCCTCCACGAAGAACACACAAAGCGCATTCTACAACACATGACTGAACTCGACCTTCACTTGAAACTCGAGAAGTGCAAGTTCACCACCGACGAGGTAGAATACCTCGGCATGATCATTAAACCCGGCCAGTTGGCCATGGATCCCGTTAAACTCGATAGCATTGCGAATTGGCCCACACCAACTAAGGTGAAAGATGTTCGCTCTTTCCTTGGCTTCACCAATTTCTACCAACGATTTATCCCTGACTATTCCAACGTCGCTCGCCCCCTCCTCGACCTCACCAAGAAGAATCTTCCCTGGAACTGGTCCCCTTCTTGTCAAACCTCCTTTGACTCCCTCAAGCGTCTCTTCCTCTCCAAACCCGTCCTTCACCTCCCTGACCTCTCTGCCCCTTTTGCCATCGCCACGGACGCCTCTAAGCATGCGTCTGGCGCCATTCTCCTCCAAACTGACTCCAACGGTGACTGGCATCCCTGCTCCTACCTCTCGCAATCCTTCTCCCCCGCTGAACGGAATTACGATATCTATGACCGCGAACTCCTTGCTGTCATCCGCGCCCTGAAATCTTGGCGCCACTATCTCCATGGTTCCCCATTCCCCATACAGGTCTTCACCGACCACAAGAACCTTACTTATTTCTGCCAACCCCAAGCGCTCAACCACCGCCAGGCCTGCTGGCTCATCGACCTCGCCGACTTTGACCTAAAAATGGTCCATGTCCCTGGAAAGCTCCTCGCCAGCCCCGATGCCCTTTCCCGCCGTCCTGATCTCCTCCCTGCAGACGACTTCGACAACACCAACGTTACCCTCCTCCCACCGTCCCTTTTCGTTAACCTTATTGATACCGCCCTCTCTCACCGCATCGAGTCGGCTTCCGCAGGCGACCCCCTTGCCCTCCAAGCCCTCCAGTCTATGCACGAGGACATCCCTCTTCCTTTCCACTCCTGGTTGGCTGACTGGCAAGTCGAAGCCGGCATCCTCACTTATAAAGGCCGTGTCTATGTCCCCGCCGACGACTCCCTCTGCCACGCCATCCTAGAACGATGTCACGATCATGAGTCCACCGGACACCCCGGCTTCTTGAAAATGCGACAATTGGTCGCCGCCGAATTCTGGTGGCCTGGCCTTGCCTCCTTCGTCCGCCGCTATGTCGAGGGCTGTGCCCTCTGCCAGCAGAACAAAGTCAACACACACCCCACCGTGCCCCCCCTGTCACCTATCAAATCCGTCGCCTCCCATCCCTTCCAATAGATTTCCTGTGACCTCATCACGGATCTCCCAATCTCCTCGGGCTTCGATTCTCTCTTGGTCGTGGTAGACCATGGGCTTACTAAGGGGGTGATTCTTTGCCCTACCAAGAAATCCGTTACCGCCAAAGGGATCGCCTCTCTTTTTTTCCACAAAGTCTTCCTCCGCTTCGGACTTTTCAATAAGGTCATCTCAGATCGCGGTCCCCAATTCGCATCCTCCTTCGCTCGAGAGCTCGGAAAACTCCTACACTACGACCTCTCTCTCTCCACTGCCTATCACCCTCAATCCGACGGCGAAACTGAACGAGTCAACCAGGAAGTTGAAACCTACCTTCGAATCTTCTGCGGCAATAACCCCGCATCTTGGTCCGAATCAATCTCCCACGCAGAATTCGCCCACAACCACCGCCCCCACTCCATTACCAACCAATCGCCGTTCTTTCTCATGATGGGATATGAACCCTGTGCCCTTCCCTTGGTGATCTCCGACACCTCTATCCCTGCCGTAGAAACCCGCCTTAAAACCCTCTCCGCCGCCCGTAACGAAGCCCTCGCCGCTCATGAGCTTGCGTGACAAGTCATGAACTCCCACTCCCGACGAGGTTTTAAACCTTTTACCAAAGGAGACAAAGTCTGGCTGGAAGCCCGAAACCTGAAACGTCTCATTATCGACCCAAAGTTCGCACCTAAATGAGAGGGGCCATTCACTATCACCAAGGTCCTATCGCCTATCGTATACCAACTCCGACTACCGAAAACTTGGAAGATCCACCCGGTCTTTCACGCTTCCCTCTTATCACCTTATCGCGAAAACAAGGTCCATGGCAAGAACTTCCCTGTGCCACCCCCTGACCTTATCGATGGAGAAGAAGAATACGAAATAGAAAAGATCATACGCCACCGTGGAATCCCGTCTTCCCATTCCTTCCTGATCCGATGGAAGGGATACTCCGCCGAAGAAGACTCTTGGGTCCCTGAGTGGGATCTGAAACATGCCAAGTCCGCCCTCTCCTTATATAAAAAGCTCCATCCCTCCATCTTCCGCTCCCAATCCCCCTCTCACCACAATGACCACAATGTCTTACAATGCACCCACCCCTTCTTCCCCTTCATCTCTCACTTCTTCTATTGTCGATGATACTTCTCGGCCTTCGTCTACTCGACCTGAGGCTGGGTGGGGCTCCCCCTCTCCCCCGCCTGATAATTTTCCTCCTGTCTCTTTGGCTACAGTTCTTACTCCTATTCATTCCGTGACCATCCCTCTCTATGCCCATACCCTCCGCGATGACTTCCCCGACTCCCAGGACATTAAGAAACTCTCAGAATACCTTCGCTCCCCCGCATTTGCTCTCTCCATTGACTCCTTCCTCAACATTGGCTCTCCACTGTACGCCCTCCGACGCGCATATCTCAAAAACTCACACCTCCGACTTATGTCTACCAATGTCTCCCCATCCCCGCAACAGACTGTCCTCTCCCGCCTCATACGGGAGGTTTATCTTGAGATCGAAGGATCACTGGTAATGGCGATGTATCAGCTCGGCATGCTTGAGTTTTTGGAAGACATAGACAGATACATGTTGGAACTCTCCCGCCATAATTCTCCTGACTCCTCTTCTTCTTTCGTCACCGCCCTCTCCACCCGCACCTCTTCCTCCTCCAACATCTCGGCCTCCACTTCCCCCTTGGTATCCAACGAGGAATGTGTTCTCCAACGAGTCGAGTCCTGGTGGACTGGGGGACATTCTCAGGTTCCCCTTTCTTCCACCCACCCACGCTATCACCAAGCATGCCACTCTTGCCATCATCTTGGCCATTACCGAATTCAATGCCCCGTCTATCAATGCCCTCACTGCACTCGCTGGGCCCCAGGCCATAACCCCAACCGTTGTCCCCTTCGTCGCCGAACTCCTCAGTCCTCTTCCGATTCTTCCCCAACCACCTCGCGACGATCATCCGGATCCTCTCGTCGCTCTCCTGTTCCCACTCCCCCTCCACGCCGCTCTCATTCACCATACCCACGACCCTGGTGCCCACGCAACAGGAATCGCTCTCCCATTTCGGATCAGGACGACATCGACGTTTATGAAGATATTTCTGGTGATGGGATCATTGATAGTGTAGGTTGGAGCAACATCACTGGATCTCCATGCGGATCCAAATCCGGGTACTTTTAATCTTCGTCGAAGTCTCAGGGTTACTGAGGGGGTAATGTTACGATTTCTCCTTTTTCTTACATTGCTCATCTCTTGACTCGCTCTCTTGCTGGACTAACTTCGCACCATCCTTCGCAGATGCCTTACGCCTAAACCCGGCTTCCTTCACTTTACGCCGCACATGGCCTCACTTCTATCTTCTCACGGACGTCCTTTTACTTCATGTGTAACGTGTTGCACAGCCTACTTCTCTTCTATCGCACAGACCACTTACTCTTTATATCCGTCTTAGCTTTTCTGCTACGAACACTGCTTGGTCCGTGCGCCAGGTCACCACGTATATAAGACGACATCTCCTGTACTATACTCCTTAACTTGAATCTACTCTATTCTCCCTGGATCCCTGGATCTCTTTGAGTCTTCGTACTACTCTCGAGTGTACGCTCTCTGTGTAACCCCTCGAAACATCTTACGCAACCGACTGTTGCTAAGACTTGCTGCGGAAGTCCCCAGCTTACGTCCCTTGAAGAAGCCCTTCAAGGAATCCTTACCCCTTTGACGTCTTTGAGTCTACGTTTGCCTCTACCCGAGTCAAGTGTAACAGGAGGACTGCGGAGTTGTTCGACGATGGAGAGGGCAGCGGTTGGGGTTGTGACCAGGCGCCCAGCGGGTGCAAGAGGGACATTGGTAGACAGGACATTGATTCCAGTAATGGCCTAGGCGGTGGCAGGAGTGACATGCTTGGTGATAGCGCGGATGGGTGGAAGGGAGAGGAACCTGGGAATTTCCTCCTGTCCACCAGGATTCAACTCGCTGAAGAACGTGTTCTTCATCAGATACCAGAGGGGAGGAAGAGGCCGAGATGTTAGAAGACGAGGTGGTGCGGGTGGACAGGGCGGTGACGAAGGAGGAGGAGGAGTCGGGGGAATTCCGATGGGAGAGTTCCAACATGTATCTGTCTATATCTTCCAAGAATTCAAGCATACCCAGCTGGTACATTGCCATTACCAAAGATCCTTCAATCTCAAGGTAGACCTCCCAAATGAGGCGAGAGAGGACAGTCTTTTGAGGGGATGGGAAAATGTTGGTTGACATGAGACGGAGATGAGAGTTTTTAAGGTAAGCGTGCCGAAGGGGAGCCGATATCAAGAAAAGAGTCAATGGACAGGGCAAAGGCTGGGGAGCGGAGGTACTCAGATAGTTTCTTAATGTCGCAGACATCGGGGAAGTCATCATGGAGGGTATGGGCGTAAAGGGGAACAGTCACGGAGTGAATAGTAGTAGGAATTGTAGCCAAAGAGATAGGAGGGAAAGAATCAGGCGCAGGGGAGGAAGAGCCCCATCCAGCCTCGGGTCGAGTAGACGAAGGCCGAGAAGTATCATCAACAATAGAAGAAGAAAGAGGCAAAGGGGATGAGACGGTGGTTCCATCGTAAGACATGGTGATGATGGTTTTAGCGAGAGGGAGACTGAGCATGGAAGATGGAGGGGTGAAGCTCCTTATATGCGGTGAGAGTGGACTTGGCATTTTTCAAATCCCATTCTGGGATCCAAGAGTCTTCTTCGGCCAAGTATCCCTTCCATCGGATTAGGAAGGAACGAGATGACGGAGCTCCGCAGTGGCGTATGATCTTTTCAATTTCATATTCTTCTTCCCGTTGATAAGGTCAGGGGGTGGTGCAGGGAAGTTCTTACCGTGGACCTCGTTTTCACGATAAGGGGATAGAAGAGAAGCGTGGAAGACCGGGTGAATCTTCCAGGTCTTTGGTAGTCGGAGTTGATACACGATAGGCGATAAGACCTTGGTGATCATAAATGGCCCTTCTCGTTTGGGAGCGAACTTCAGGTTGATAATGAGACGTTTCAGATTTCGGGCTTCCAGCCAGACCTTGTCTCCTTTGGTGAAAGGTTTGAAACCTCTTCAAGAGCAGGAGCTCATGACTTGTCGTGCAAGTTCATGAGCGGCGAGGGCTTCGTTGCGGGCAGCGGAAAGGGTCTTTAGGCAGGCTTCCACTGTGGGAATGGAAGTGTCGGAGATGACCGAGGGAAGGGCACGGGGTTCATATCCCATCATGAGATAGAACAGGGATTGGTTTGTGACGGAATGAGGGTGGTGATTGTGAGCGAATTCTGCGTGGGAGATCGATTCGGACCATGATGCGGGATTATTGCCGCAGAAGATGCGAAGATAGGTCTCGATTTCCTGATTGACTCGTTCCGTTTCGCCGTCGGATTGTGGATGGTAAGCGGTAGAGAGGGAGAGGTCGTAGTGCAAGAGCTTTCTGAGCTCTCGAGCAAAGGAAGAAGCGAACTGAGGACCTCGATCAGAGATGACTTTGTCGAAAAGTCCAAAGCGAAGGAAGACTTTGTGAAAAAAGAGTGAGGCGATTCCTTCAGCAGAGACGGATTTCTTGGTGGGGCAAAGAATCACCCCCTTAGTAAGCCCATGGTCTACCACGACCAGGAGAGAATCGAAGCCCAAGGAGATAGGGAGATCGGTGATAAGATCGCAGGAAATTTACTGGAAGGGGCGAGAAGCGATGGATTTGATGGGCAACAAGGGGGGTACCGTGGGGTGCGTGTTAATCTTATTCTGCTGGCAGTGGGCACAGCCCTCAACATAGTGGCGGACGAAGGAGGCGAGTCCGGGCCACCAGAATTCGGCAGCGACTAGTTGGCGCGTTTTCAAGAAGCTGGGGTGGCCGGCAGATTCGTGATCGTGGCAGCGTTCGAGAATGGCACGGCGAAGGGAGTCATCAGCGGGGACGTAGACACAGCCTTTGTAGGTCAGGATGCCGGCTTCGACTTGCCAGTCCACGAGCCGAGAATGGAAGGGGAGAGGGATGTCTTCATGCATGGATTGGAGGGCTTGGAGGACAAGGGGGTCGCCTGCAGAGGCAGATTCGATGCAATGAGAGAGGGCGGTGTCGATTAGGTTAATGAAGAGGGATGGTGGGAGGAGGGTAACATTGGTGTTGTCGGAGTCATCTGTGGGGAGGAGATCAGGATGGCAGGAGAGGGCGTCGGGGCCAGCGAGGAGTTTGCCAGGGACATGGACCATTTTGAGGTCAAAGTCAGCGAGGTCAATGAGCCAGCGCGCCTGGCAGCGGTTAAGTGCTTGGGGTTGACGGAAATAGGTCAGGTTCTTGTGGTCGGTGAAGACCTGTACTGGAAAGGGGGAGCTGTGGAGATAGTGGTGCCAAGACTTCAGGGCGCGAATAACAGCAAGGAGTTCGTGGTCGTAGATGTTGTAATTGCGCTCGGCGGGGGAGAAGAATTGTGAGAGGTAGGAACAGGGGTGCCAATCTCCGTTGGCGTCGGTTTGGAGGAGGATGGCACCAGATGCATGTTTAGATGCATCGGTGGCAACGGCAAAGGGGGCGGAGAGATCAGGGAGGTGAAGGATGGGTTTCGAAAGGAAGAGACGTTTGAGGGAGTCGAAGGAGGATTGACAGGAGGGGGACCAATTCCAAGGGAGGTTCTTCTTAGTGAGGTCGAGGAGAGGGTGAGCGACGTTGGAGTAATCAGGAATGAAACATTGATAGAAATTGGTGAAGCCAAGGAAAGAGTGAACATCTTTCACCTTGGTTGGGGTAGGCCAACTTGCGATCCCATTGAGTTTAACCGGATCCATGGCTAGTTGTCCAGGTTTAACAATCATGCCGAGGTATTCAACCTTGTCGGTGGCGAACTTGCATTTCTCGAGTTTCAAATGAAGGTCAAGCTCAGTCATACATTGCAGGACACGCTTCATACATTCTTCATGGAGGGTGGTGTCGGGGGAGTAGATGAGGAGATCATCCATATAGATAACGAGCCATCCTTCGGCAATCATGTCGTGGAAGGAGTCGTTCATGAATTGTTGAAAGGTAGCAGGGGAGTTGGTGAGGCCGAAGAACATCACGGTGGGTTCAAAGAGTCCTTTGTGGGTGATGAAGGCTGCTTTCCACTGGTGACCATCCTTGATCCGTACGTTGTTGTACCCCCATCGTACGTCGAACTTAGTGAAGACCTTGGCATCTCATAGTTTGTCGATGAAGTCGGAGATGAGGGGAAGGGGGTAGGCGTCATGGATGGTGTGTTCATTCACATAACGGTAATCTTGGCAGGGGCGAAGTCCTCTGTCTTTCTTTTTAACAAAGAAGAAAGGCGAGGCTTGGGGAGAATTGGACGGGCAGAACTTTCCAGAAGCGAGGTTCTCATCCAGAAAGTCTTCGGTGGCTTTTCGTTCATCAGGGGAGAGGGGGTATACCTTCCCGATTTTCGGAGTAAAGAAGTCGTCAAGGTTGATCTCGTGATCATAGGGTCAGAAAGGGGGGACATGATCGGTAGCCTCTTTTGAGAACACTGAAGCGAAAGAGGAGTATTCTAGGGGAAGGGTGGCCTTGGGTTTGGATTTCTCCGCTGCTGCCGCAAGTTCAGTAGCGGTGGTCAACTTGGCTATGATTGGCGATCCTGCTGGGATAAAGTGGGACCCGCATCGGATGATCCGGTAGATGGCACGATTTTGTTTGGCGCGGGTGATGTAGTCACTCTCGGTCTCCCAATCATTGTAGGTGAAGAGATGTTTGTCGGTGATGGCATTTATGTTGACATGTTGTGGGGGTTTGACGGAGGGTCGGATGAAGTGGGACTCGTGGCGTTTGGTATCAGCAGAGAACGAGAGGAAAGGTTCTTGGGACTGGTCAAGGGATTCTTTGACGGAGATGGTCTTGTTAGTCCAGTCGATGGAGGGGTTGACATCTTTCAGCCAGGGGAGTCCTAGGATCACATTTTCGTTACCAAGGTTCATAACGTAGAGGGTGGCGCAGCGAGTTATTCCTCCGATATCTGTTACGATTTCTCTTTTCTTTTCTTACATCACTCGCCTAACGACTCGCTCTTGTACTGGACTAACTTCTCACCATCCTCTGCGGATGCCTTACGACTAAACCCGGCTTCTGTTACTTTGCGCCGCGCATGGCTTTACTTCTTTTCCTCATGGACGTCACTTTTCTTCCTGCGTAACCAGTTACACAGCCTCTCTCTCTTCTATCGCACGGACCACCTTCCCCATATATCCGTCTTAGCTTTTCTGCTATGAACACTGCTTGGTCTGTGCGCCGGGTCTCCATATATATATACGACGGTATCTCCTGTATCTGGTCTCTAACTTGAATCTACTCAATTCATCCTTGACCTCCGGACTTCTAAGAGTCTTCACACTACTCTCGAGTGTGCGCTCCTTGCACAACCTCCTTGTAACCTCTTACGCAACCAACTGTTGCTAAAGAGGCGCTGCAGAAGCCCCCAGCACATGCGTCCCTTGAAGAAGCCCTTCAAGGATCCTTGTTCCTTTGTTGTCTTTGAGTCTATGTTTGCCTCTATCCGAGTCAAGCGTAACAATATCAAGGAAGAGAGTGGTGGTAAACCGGATTACTCCTTTTGAGTTGACGGAGTTGTCCACATTTCGGGCTTGAATCGGGGTTTTCAGGCATTGGGTGGGGATTCTTTGTTTCCTGACAAACCCCCAGTCGATGCAGGAGATGCTTGCTCCGCTGTCGATAAGGGCTTTGGTTTCAACGGCTTTCATCGTGTGCGAGGGGACGACAAGTTGAACTGGGATTTGCATAGTGGGTGAAGACTTTACAAATACATTTGCGCACGATAGGGAAGGAAGGGTTTGCATTGGGGAACTCTTCCTATCTAAAAATCCAAAGGTTTGAATGAAATCTTTCGTACCACCACCTCCTCCTCGTCATCATCAATCTCCTCCAGCTTGGGTAGTTCCTCGCTGCTAACTTTCTATACCTTCTGGTTGCCTTTCTGAGCGAAGGCGGCACATGCAGTACTAAGATGACCAGGTTTGCAGCAGTGGAAGCAGAGTTTCTTCTCAACGCAACGTTTGCGTTCCTCTGGGGTAAGCTTGGAGACTTTGATGGTATCGACAACCATGGCATCGGGGTTGTGGGTCTTGGTGCTGGAGGAGTTGGAGAAGGAGTGGTAGGTCTGATGGGAGGATTTCGTGTTTCTTTTGGTGATGTCGTCCACTCGCTCCCATTGGGTTTGGAAGGCGACAGCTTTCTTGTACCATTCATCAATGGTGGAAGGAACAGTGTCCATAGACATGATGCGGCGCATCAGGGGCGGGGGAATTCCTGCGGAGAAGTATCCGATCAGGACGTTGGCGTCGGAGATGTTGGCTAAGGCAATGTGGTTTTTGAACGTGGAGATGTACTCCATTAATGAGGGGGAGTACAAGTTACTCTTGGCATTCTTTATCATGCGCTTGGTGGAGAGCCAGGAGATGGCGTTCCCGGTGATGTCGTGGTGCTTAAATGTAGTGTTGAACTTCATGACAAAGTCGGCAAAGGTTCCAAGGGAGAACGAGGTTCCAGAGATGGCGCTCTGGCAAAAGGTCACTGCCCAGGTAAGGGCAGACCCTTTAGTCATGTACGAGAGGGCGAAGGCGATCTGTTTATTGTTATTGTCGTAGACCACTTTGTTGACAAGGAGGTAAAATTGCACAGCATGCAACCAGTGTTGAGATTTCTCATAGGATCTGTCGAACGCCTCGGGGGTGCTGATGCATAGTTCGGTGGGTTTCAAAGTCATTGGTGGAGGAGGAGGGAAGCGAGAGAGGAGCGGTGGTTGTGGTGGTGGTGGCGGGAAAGGGAAGAGGGGAGTGGAGTTGACGGGTGTGGGAGATGGTGGAGTCGGGACTCTGGGAATAGAGAGGGAAGCGGAGAGCTGGTGGGATAACATACGAGTTTCGTCTTCTTCCTGTGCGGATAGAAGGGTGGTGTCAGGGTCAAGGGCTTCCTCCTCGGTGTCCGAGTGGGAAGGTTCAGAGGGTGAATCAGTGGGCGAAGGTTCTCGCGGTCTTGGTAAGAACCAGCGAGGGTTACGAGTGGGTTGCTGCAAAATGGTGGGAGACTATTACGATGATAGCTCCGTCAAGGAGAACTTGAATCTTTTGTTACGCTTGGCTCGGGTGGAGACAAACGTAGACTCGAAACAACAAGGGGCGAGGGATCCTTGAAGGACATCTTCAAGGGAAAGGGTGCTGGGGGCTTCCACAGCGGCTCTTGGTAACAATTGATTACGTAGGAGGTTTCACGGTGAACACAAGGAGCACACACCGGGAGTAGTGCGAAGACTCTTAGAAGTCCGAAGGCCAAGGGAGAATTGAGTAGATTCAAGTTAAAGAGAAAATACAGGAGATGTCATCGTAATATATATATGGAGACCCAGCGCACAGACCAAGCAGTGTTCGTAGTGGAAAGGCTAAGATGGATATAGATGGGTAGGTGGTCCGTATGATAGAAGAGAAGTAGGCTGTGCAGCGGGCTGTGCATGAAGTAAGAAGATGTCCGTTATTGGAAGGAAGAAAGTAAGGCCATGCGTGGTGTAAAGTAAAGGAAACCGCGTTTAGGCATAAGATGTTCTAGAAGAACGGTGAGAAGATAGTTCGATAAGAGTCGCGAGTCGTCAGATGAGCGAAGTAAAAAGAAAAGAGAAATCGTAACATTGAGTGGGCTGCCGAGCCCAGCTGGTCCCATGCCAGCGGGCCGGTGAAATTTACAAAATTTACACGCCTCCAGCCAGATTTACTGTAAATTTCGCACACCTCCCACTTTACACTGCTTTACCCACAAAAATCGGTACTTTATGTTGAGAATCCTGGTATTTCATATTCAGTTTCTATTCCTGATACCAGATTCTAGAGCGGTCTATGACCTTATCTTTACGCTATTCATATTACTCATCACCAGATAAGCTATCTCTTATCTTTGGTCTTACTCATGTGTCATTTGACATGCTTATCGCTATCATGACACATATAACGCTTATCAGCAATGGCTGATATCACTCT